>JBBBWG010026309.1:0-10283 GCA_037176905.1 Azolla pinnata
GCCGATGTGTGATTGTTCTTCTTGGCTCTTTTCTTCTTCTCCTCTTCACATGTATACATACATACATACATATTTTTGTGCATCTGTATTCACCCACACACACACACACACACACACACACAATCACATTCATGTGCAATTTCCATTCATGTGTGCACGAAGAATTTCGGCTAGCTCACAAAAAACCCCCCGATCGTAATGTAATCGCATCACCTTGTTTCACGCGTACCTCGGTTTTCTTTTCTCTTTCCTTTTTTGAGGACAACGATGCGATGCGAGGCCTTTTTCCGGACACAAAGCTCCCTCTCCCTTCTTGTTTAAACATCGAGCCGATCTCTTTCGTGTTCCGTCATCACAAAGAAGAAGAAGAAGAAGAAGAAGAAGAAGAAGAAGAAGAAGAAGACACATGACCATTGAGTGAGTCAAGAATAGTAGTAGTGGTTGTTGTAGTAGTAGTAGTAAGAAGAAGAAGAAAATTGTGTCAGAATCAAGAATCAAGGGGGCCTATGGGACCTTACCAGGTATAGGAAGAATGCAAGGTAATCATCAATTTTAGCATTGGATTCTGGTCCCCTCATGATCACGATCGTGATCGTGATCGTGATCATGACGATGATGCATTCGCGCACTCTCCGCGAACTGTTCATCTCGTAGCGGTTGTTCCCCTCCGCAAGCTCAGATCTTTCGACAGACTCCTCCGATCTTGCGGATAACTGCATGCCATGGCCATGGCCATAGATCTGAGTATCAAATCTGAAAGCCAGCGGAGATTCAGCTATGGAATGTGCCTGCAATCTGCACACACAACCAAAGAGCCCTTTTATGAATGAATGGATGGATCAATGAATGAATGAATGAATGAATCCAGTTGGATTTGACAACTTTGGCAGATGCTTTGATAACATACACAGATAGCCTTTGGAGGCTTGGATGTGATTTCTGCTTGTGACAATTTCAAGCAGGAAAAAAAAATAATTTGAGGGCTTCTTCCCAATGCTATTATATACATATAAAATAATGCTGCACTTACCGACAGAGCAGCGAGATTTCTGTTCCTGTGTTTGCCATTCCTATGAAGTAGGCATTGGGAATTTGTAATGACTGTGGAAGAAAAGAATGTGACCTCTTTTCTTTGACATCGGAAATGTGCCCCTCCATCCTTCCTTGCCTTTATAGGCTTTGTTACATAATCAGTGATTTTGCCGATCGGATTCCTGCGATTTCTTTTGTTCCAAGCATATCTATGTATGTACATACATATATATGGGCAGAAAACAGGGGCCAATCTGCACCATCAGTAGGCATGTGAATGACTGCATTTTGCTTTTGAATGTCCAAAAGAAAACTGCAAATTATACCTGCATAATCAGTGATTTTGCCGATCGTATGCCTGCGATTTCTTTTGTTCCAAGCATATCTATGTATGTATGCATGTATATATATACATATATATGGGCAGAAAACAGGGGCCAATCTGCACCATCAGGAGGCATGTGAATGACTGCATTTTGCTTTTGAATGCCCAAATGAAAACTGCAAATTATACCTGCATATGCAGATCTGATCACTGATTCTCTTGTCAATCCTCGGGAGAATCAGCCCCCCCATGTCAGCAATTGGCCTGTACCCATGGCTACATATCAATCAACCAGTTTTCTACAGCCCTGCATCCATGGACTTTTGCAATCTGAAAGCCAGAAAATTCTGAAGCTCTTTTGAATTGCCATCTTGCTGTCAGGCTTGGTCTTTACAAACAGATAAAATTTACCTTACCTTGCATGTTTCCTCCCCCCTTTGGATCTGAGCAGAGAACGCTTCATGGGGAATCAGCTCTACCGATCTCGACTTGACTCCACGACGGTTTCCCGCAGCTTCCACCTTTTCCAAAGCTATACGAATGGACAACAAAAAGATTTGTTATGCAAATGAAAAAACGATTTGATCGGCACAGACACGAAAGCAGCTCCATTCAAGATTTTAGTTGAAACCTCTGATTCTAACAAAAGTTTCCAGAAGCTAATTCACTGTACTAATCAGGAAAGGAAAAACTTTGGCCAGATTACAAATTTGCCTGTAAAACTGTGACAAATGTTCAGATAGCCCATCCTTTCAAGGAAAATTTTTGAATCCAAATAGCTCATATTGATGCCAATCCATGATTTTGATAAGATCGATACTGACACATTCAAGCATGCCCCAGAAACTATGCTCACCAGGAAAGGAAAGCCTGGGTCAAATCACAAAATTGTTTTTACTGCTATGAGAGATTGTTTACATCATGAACAATTCGAATCCGAATGGCTCATTGATGCCAATCCTTCCAAAAACATGCCTTGCATTCTGATTTTCCTTTCTCCACATCGTAACCCTATGAGAGCAGATCAGCTTTTTATTGAAAGACTAAACAAAAAGAAGCTCATCACAATCCGAAGTTTTTTGTTTTGCTTTTCTCAATTGCAAGCATGAATCTGGGGAGACACTTTGCTCCCAATTTACATCATTCTACGGAAATGAAATTCCTCAGTTCCACCCACAATCAAATCAACTAAAACTACATTACATTGAGCTTTTTTCTTAAGTGCCTGTCTTGCTGACAAGCAAGGTACAAATCAGCTACAAAATTGAAAACTGCCAGGCAGCAACATCAAAGAAAAGAAGGTACGTCTGCTCTTGATGTTAACATTAAGTGAGATAATGCATCTCATCTTACTGCAACATTAAGGAAGATGATTTTCTCTTCTAAATATCCGAGGAGGCTGTTAAGAGGCTTTAAATTTCTTTGTAGGTGGGCGCCGGAATACCGAAATGAGATCATCTAAACCCTGTATTTTCAAATTAAAAACCTTTTTATTAGCGCAAGGATATTTCTTGTCATGGGTTAGATCTTGGGCTTTACAATTACTATAGCATGTGAAAGAAATTGCTGACACAATACCTTGGTTGTTACAACAAGTACTACAAAAAGAACAAATAAGTATGCCATGACAGCCATCAACACCACCAAATCCAGAGTGACACTGGCAACCTGTCAAAAAGTCAGCTTGTAACATCAGATTCCACGACATTCACAAATAGTTTATACAAATGCATCAAAACTTTCTAAAAAGTACAGAAATCCCACAGTACATATTTCAAAGTGCATTAGAAGTATATTGCAGAGATTGGTGAGCGATAACAGAATAAAGTAAGCAGTGGTTAGAAATGTGATGAGACACATGCAGCCTTCATAAAGCTACTTTTCTCAACATACATGGGCAGCAAGTGGCACTCAAGAAGCAAGATTTTTAAAACTGCAGGATATTTTGGATTGGCATCAAATAAATATGAAACTTCTTGCTATCTTCAAATTACAGTGTTTTAAGTATTGAACTTTTCTTCATTTGAATCGCAACATCCTCCTCAACTATAGGAATTCATCACAATTGAATGAATGATGATTAGACCACGGACAACAGGTCAGATGGGCACGTTCCGTAACAATCCTACACACACATCATATGCTGCTTGGTCATTCAAATTGTATATTAAGAAAATTACGTTTAGTAATCTGCTGGGTCAAGAAATGATCCATTTGCACGGACCCTTGGCAACAATTATCAATCTAAGTGAAGGATTCTAAATAACTGGATCTAAAATGATTGGATCTACCACCATAACATACATCAGTTTTGGTAAAATGAGCTATATCTCAAAGTATCAGCTTCTTACTCTGTATTTACACTTCAAAGATAAGGCCCTGCCAGTTCTATGGCATATCACATTTTATCCCATGAATTCCCACTGCCCATATGTTACCATACTTAACAAGTGGATCTTTCCACTATCTGCGAACTAAAGTAATTATCATCTAGACCTTTACCATCTTCCTACACTGGTTTGGGTCTGCAAAATAAACCTCTACTATTTTAAAAATCACACGAAACATTTAAGGAGAAAGACTCTTCAAACTCTGGAGAAAATAAACCGCACAAGATCCCGTCAGGGCTACGAAGCAGCAAAAAAGGAAAATCCGGCACACACCTTATATATAGTTAGCTCTGCCTTCGGTATGTCATAAAAAACAAATGAATCATCCAAACTCTCCTGCTGAATCTTTACTTCTGTTGAATGCAACCTAAACTCCTGGAAAAGACATAAATCAAACAATATAAAATCAAACTTACCAAAAGTACATACAATCAATACAACAAATCTATACTCCTACAGAAAAGAGTACTCTATTGATCTGATGAAGTGGCAAGCAGCACAAAACGAACAATATAAAACAAATTCGCGTACCATCTGCAAGGCTTCTATCAAAGGATCAGATCTACTGAGGAAAGCTGCTACTCTAGGTGTTTGTGATAGCAAGCTCAACCACTTGTTAATATATGAATGACTGATGGCCAAGCTGCTCCCATCAGCAAAAAAGTCAAAGTTTTGTCCTTTATGATCATAAATATGACCCTGAAACAAAAAATCATCTATTCTTAGTTTCAGGTTTGATCATATAAGAATACTTCATGGTTTAGTAATTACAAACTTACAGCAACAGTTTCAGCTACAAGTTTCACCACAAGGGCAACTGCTGCAGCATCTACTTTCTTACTGGGGAAAACACGGCGTTGCAAAATCCAGCATGTTATTTTGATGTAGACATGGATATAGAATGAACAAATGAATGTTTATATGTCTACCTCCTATCAACTAATCCTCCAGAATTCTCTAGCCAATTCGGTGCCTTATCAAGCTTGGAGAGAGTTGCTCCAATGACCCTATGTCTTGAGAACTGTTCATGCTCCCATGCTACCTGTATGATAAAATTTTAGTTATAATGGAAAAAACAGGGAACATCTACTCAGATAACATGTATGACCCATTTTTCAAGCATACCCTAGAATTCGATATGTTAATTTTCTTATGCCTAATTTTCACTTCCAGTCCCAATCCACTTGCAACTCTGTCCAAACCCTGCATTAAGAAATGGCGTCAGTAATAAGAGATTATTGGAAACAGATTAATTTACATAACTTGAGGTGTTGACATACATCATATATTTGTTTGACATAAGCACTCTCTGGTGGCTTAGACACATGTAACCAGAGAACGTTTGAACTTGACCCAATGCTGTTCAAACAGAGGGCATAATCAATGCTTTCCCGAAGACGTTGATCAAAGCTGCGCAACCACTAATCCAAAATATAAACCATATTCAGCAGAGGGATATTCATCCAGAATTACCTATTCATCAGAGACATCATGACACTACCTTGGCTGTACCATTATAATTGTAAGGACCACCAGATGTTAAGCCAAATAAAAGATTGAACTTTCCATGTGTCCTTGGGCTTGCGTATAATCTAGAAAACAACCTGGCCAGTTCCAGTAATGCAGTAACACCAGTTCCACTACTCTCCCTACCTTCTGACAATGCCTAACAAATATATTAATTTTGAGCCACTCAGATACTTGTGCAATGCATTCTGCATTTACATATTTATCAACTGAATACTCACTGGCGCTACACCAAATGTATCATATGAGGCAACAATAGCAATGGTAGGAAGTTGCGATGTATCCCCTTCACTTCGCAATCCAGGAAGCCAACCCTGAAATACGATTCAACCAATTACCATTCGACAGACATTTGTCAACAAAGATAGATGCTGAAAATTCTATCAAAAGAAATAGACAACATTTGCATGACGAAGAATCCAGCCTGCTTGTTTGGCAACAAAACTCACCTGTAAATTAATTAAACTAGTTGCTGGCATTTTCTTGGGTTCTGCCGTGGGAATGACAAGCTTGTAACTGCAAGCACGACTCATCAGAACATCAACTCCCTGTACTATCTTGAGCAAATGAATCAGAAATATTACCCTCCAGTGATTGCACTGGCATGTCTCCCTGCAGCGTCATTTTCTTGCACTACATTTAATAAGGAATGAAGGTGTTCATCCTCATATGCAAAGTAAACAGGGTACTGCAGAAAATTTCGAACAAATCAATTTTTTTTCTTAGTGAAGGACAAATCTCTCTATTCAAGAAAAAAATTCTGAAATTATAGAAATATTGGGAAAGCTTCCAATTTGACACTCAACATAAAACTTGTTTCATGATATCTGAGATGAGAGAAAGATCTGAACCAGAACTTTTCATATGATATGATAGAACAGACAAAAGATTACGATGAGGACACTGAAAATGATGCAGCCATAATCAGGAAAAGGATACACCAAAGACTTAGGCATTACCACATTTGACAATGTGCTACATTATTAGACCAAAACCTCTATTTCACAGGCTCCTATCTGAGCTGGAGAACATGCACCAATAGTTGTAATGTAAGCTTGTATAAACCCATGGATTTCTTGATTAGACTAAAGCCTCTATTCCGTATGCTCCTATCTGAGCTGGAGAACATGCACTAATCATTGTGATGAAAGCTTGCATAAACGCATGAATTTCTTACATAATTTACGAGACAGCAGCTACATAATGTATTCCCAACATTTGCAAACTGAGAAAGTTATATGAGCTCAGACTTTTCAACATGATCTAATTTCCATACCTTTAAACCTACACAGCATTCAACCTCTTCTTGCTCAATTTCGGCAATCATATGCAAACTGAAGTATGAGGGATGTTGTCAGATTGCATAAGAAAAGGGAATGGGGATATGAAGAAGGCTTTCTACAATAAAAAAACTTCTCATATTGGTTATAGGTAACGTTCTGGTGCAACCAAAAATACATAAAAGTGACTAGACGATTCACAGTATGAAACCTTTCTGCAAACATCTCGGTTACATCTAATGCTATCATGTTCTAACCTACATATGTAATTAACGCTATTTCAAAACGAATTAGTAGTTAGTGATTAATTTCCCTGTAAACGGGGCTAGCTTAAAGATTATTTGCAACCACATTGGTACTCTCAATGAATCCTCAATATATGTCTTTTCTGGACACAAAATCTAAGATTTATAAAACTACACTTCAAGGCCATGTATGGAACCGGTTGCAAAAAAAGTACCTGGTTTTGTAGAAAAATAACATCTTACACTCTAAAGAATAGCATCTGCCCAGAGAATACCATTAAGGTGGATGGGAAGCAGAAACAAATATAATAAATTTATAGAAATGCAAACTACTCAAAAGAAAATTTGAATTACCCATAGGCTTCAGAAATTAAAGAGGACAACTATGCGAAACTAGGGAATGATAACCATATGAATAAGTTTTTCGTACAAGTAAGTTTCATGTTGCGTAGAATTTTAAACCATCTATCCTTCCCTAAAGGTAAATTAGCTTATTTAATCTAGAAGTGGTTTTTATGCACTCAAGGTGCAGCTGGATACAATAAACCATCAAAAAAATGTTTGGCATCACAGGAAAATTAAAGTGGAATAAAAGCTTCACCACCAGAAAATTCATTCATAAGAAATGGACCGATAAAAGCAATGAAAATCTTGAGAGTGAAAATATTTACAGGCACATTGCAGTGTATAAGCAATTGTTCAATCTCTGCAATTTTACTAGACTCATCTGCATCCACTTCTTCCGGATTGTCGAGTTTTGAAGGTAGAAGTAATATCAAACCACCTAAGAGCCGTTTCGTTTGTAACAGATCTGTAAATGCAATACAAGGACTATCAAAATGCAGATAAAATCTGACGAAGGTTTGCAAAAGTATGTTAGACCGCAGATGTATTTTGAGATTCTTAGGTATTGCCTTTTTTCCCCTTTCATATAGCTAATCTTTTGTGCAAATTCTTTAAACATAATTTCTCACACAACCAGGACAAATTCCTTAAAAAGGGAGA
The DNA here is from genome assembly GCA_037176905.1 of Azolla pinnata. Lineage (NCBI taxonomy): Eukaryota > Viridiplantae > Streptophyta > Polypodiopsida > Salviniales > Salviniaceae > Azolla > Azolla pinnata. The sequence goes on from JBBBWG010026309.1 coordinate 7,805, forward strand.
CTTCAAACAAAGTTTAACATCATTACTGAGTGCAAAAACACGGATTTTTTGGCCAATTTCACATGCTTTATTAGATTATCAAAACTCGTGACATGAGAGGAGAAAAGATGGATCTATAAAAAAAACATCCTGTGATATGAAATTTGTTGGTTTCATCAATACTTTCAAACTTTCATTTCCATCATCTTCTACATCTGTTTAAATCAGCTTATACATCACGTCCGTTCTGCATCCTACTTCTGCAAGACTTACAGGTGAATTTTGAAAAGGTCAATCCATCTCAATGGTATGATAAATCAAATACGCACGCATTACAATCTATTCTTGATTGAATCCTCCCACCACGTATAAGGTTAATCACGCATACGTTTTTAGTCAATTCTTATACTTTGATAAGTCAAATATCCACCCTATATCGTAATATATTAATCCATGCAGAAATATACTATCATAACCGAACGGTTGTACGCTTTGATTTCTGAAGGAATAATCCCTCAACTCTAGCATATCCATTGGTCTACATTTCCCCCTATCTTCTAGCAGGTAATGCAAAAAAAAAATGTAATTTTGACTTTCCGATTACTTCGTAACTTGTATAATTTGATTTTCTATTTCCGTGCAGCTCTTAGAGCCTAATCACAAATTTTGTTGTTGAGCGATGAAATCTTTGAATGCCCGTGGCTGATACTCTGATACGTTATCCAGAAAACCTCATATCGCGTCAGCGGGGAAGATCGAGGACGACGCACGAGAGGAATACCTTTGAACACAGAAGCATCGGCGGTGGCAAGGGGGAATATAAGGACGGAACGAGAGAGATCTGCATCTTTGTTGTGGTAGGAAAGCAAGGAGCTGGCATGGTGGTTAAGAGAAGCTCGCCGGGAGCCGAAGGGGATGCCGTTGAGGTCGTACTGGATCATCCGGTAGACGTCGACGACGGCGACGGCATCGCAGACTTCGAGGCAAGCGGAGAGGGCGAAGAAGCAGAGGAGGGAGAGGAGGAGGGGGTGGGTGGAGTCGAGGAGGAGGAGAGCTCGAAGAAGCGCCATGGCTCTGTCCGTGCTTCCTGTGCTGCGACTGCAGTTCGACTGTGAAGAAGAAGACGAAGACGAAGACGAAGAAGAAGAAGAAGAAGACGTTTAATGCTTCGCAAGTCTAAGATCTGAATGTCCACAAGTTTTGGTAAATTACAGCGAAATGCCCCTGCCCTTCCCTGCAGTACAGTTTTTACTGTTCTGTTTCTGGACTCCCAGGGTTCAGGGTTTAGGGGTTTTAGGGTTTAGGGCTTGAAGCTTTAGGAATTAGGGTTTTAGGATTTAATTAGGGCTTCGGGGTTTAGAGGTTTAGGGGTTTAGAGGTTTAGGGGTTTAGGGGTTTTAGGGGTTTAGAGCTTCTACAGTATTTGGTATTTTGATGTTTTGTAGAGGAAAAAGAACCAAGTTTTAGGGCTTAGTCTCTCTCTGAGAGACAGAGAGTGTGTGTGTGTGTGTGTGTTGGCTAATGAGCCGGCGAATTTTCGCTCGTACGGCACCTTCCATGTCTTTTCATACATCATGGCAATCCGATGCCCATTTGTTTGACTCGGATCGATGCGCAGAAGAAGATGGCGTCGAAAACTGCACCAGATCGGAGTTAGTTGAGAGAAAAACAATTTCTTTCTCATTCTTCTTCATCAACCTGTGCATAGCTTACTCTGGAAGGCTATCGCCAGCCACTCGTCGTTGGGTCAAACTTGCAAGCCAAGCTGATGAGAAAAGTTGAATTAAGGAGCCAGGTCAACGCAATCTAGTAAGAGTGAGGGATTGCAAGGTCGTCGAACAGAACCTGAAAGCATGAGTATTCAGTCCTGTGCACTTAATCTAATGTTAGAGGAGCTTTGAGATGGGTGCTAACGATATGTTTATGTAACAACGATTCATCGTGAGCTTTGAGATGCTAGTACTCACATGAACAATATAGCGGGCATTACGCTATAACGACAATGTAGTCAGTGTAGGCAAAGCCTGGCATCTTGTAGCTCGGTCCTGGGAAGGAAAACCTGGCGCAAATGCTGATCGTTGTCATCTGTGTCGCAATGTCAGAACATCCTCGAGCCTTTGTTGCGTGTTTTGCTTCTGTGCATGAGATCTGGATAAGCATTTCAGGAGAGGCGAACTGTGTCATCGTCAATTCTCATCTGGAAGAGGAGCAATTCAGGGTTTAGGGTTCAAGGCTCAGGATTTCGGGTTCAGGGTTTATAGGGTTTCAGATTCGAGGTTTAGGGTTTCGCGCGTTGAAAGATTCAGAGTTTACGGTTTAGGGTTTAGGGTTTAGTGCTTAGGGTCTAAGACTGAGGGTTTTAGGGTTGTAGGATTGAGGGTTTGAGATTTAGGGTTTAGGGTTAGCAGAACACTTTCTTCTGCAAATTTCATTTAAAAGGAGTGTACTGTCTTAGTAAAGACAGGCTTTGTAAGTAACGACGCTGTTCCTCTGTCCTATC
>JBBBWG010026310.1:0-10277 GCA_037176905.1 Azolla pinnata
CGGAGATAGTTGCAACTTCTACGGCGATCGCACTCCTACGATTAATCGGAATTGTACCCGATCGTAATTTCACGTTTATTTCGTGACTTCCGATCTTCCTATTATTCCTATTTTCCGTTCTTTTCGTAACTTCCGTTTTTTCGGAAATTCCGATTTTCCGTAAGTCTACGATTAAACTTGTCGGTGCACGATCGTACTTTCCGATCGTAGTATTCCGTAGTATATCAGCCCCTTTGTAAATATGTAAAACCTGTACATTACGCCCATTACGGGGGAGTGTCGAATACGGGCATCTAATGACCGTGTTCACACTGTCCATAAGTGGACGGGCCATATTTGTAATAATCCGGAATGGCTTGTGCCCTAGCCTCGGGGTATAAATACCAGGCTTGTATGGTCATCCAAAGTTGGTTGCTCCAACTCAGTTAGTAGAAATTCCATTTTGTGCCTATCTCTCTCTCTTACTCTCTCGTGTCTTGGCCGCCACAACTTGACATTTCAGATCTGAAGCCTCCTCCTTTAGATCTAATCTTCTCTCAGCATCTACCCACGCCTTGACGCTTCCACCATACTGTTGAAAGCGAGCGCTTGTTCCGCCTAACGACCTTCGTCCCCAACACGTTGTGCGGCGCCGGAGCTTCCAGGATCGCCTTGAACTTGTCGGGGTCCATTGCAATTCCCTCCTTGCTCATGATGTGGCCTAGCAGCATTCCACTAGTGACTGCGAAGGCACACTTCGCCGGATTTAGGCTCAATCGCGCTTCTCGACACTTTTTGAGGCACAGCTCGACGTGTTACTAGTGCGCCTTACGCGTTCTGAAAACAGCAAAGTTGTCTAGGAACACTTGCATAAATCCCGGGATATACTCCTCGAAAATCTCCATGATAATCCACTGGAAGGTAGCTGGGGTTGTCTTCAATCCGAACATCATGACGACTGCCACGAAGATGCCCCATTCTGTGACCAATGCGGTCTTTTCCTGATCCTCTTCAGCCATCCGGATCTAATTATATCCGCTAAATCCGTCCAAGAAGCTGTACATTTCGTGCCCAGCTACCATGTCTAGTACTCTGTCCGTAAACGGTAAGGGAAATGCATCCGTGATGGTTGTTGCATTTAATTACCGATAGTCGACGCAGACCCTCAGCTTGCCGTTTTTCTTTGGCACCACCACGATCGGGCTTAACCACGTTGCCCGTTTGACTGGCTTGATAAAGCCCACCCCAAGAAGTTTGTAAATCTCTTCCTTGACTTTGGCCGCATAATTCGGGTTAAGGCGATATCTCCGTTGTTGTACCGGAACGGCGTCCTTCGCCAAATTTGTCTTATGATGATAAAATTCCGGATTTAACTCCTTCATATCCTCGTACGACCATGCGAACACATCCTTGTACATCCGGAGGACATGGGTCAGTTGCTCTTTGAACTCTGCGTCGAGTTCCTTTGCGATCAGCACGTTACGCGGTTCCTCCGCCGTGCCCAGATTCAGCTCTTCGAGTTCGGTTGGCCGAACTCATTGGGACACCGCCAACTCCCGTTCCAAAGCTTCCTTGGCCCGGCCTAGTTCTACGATCACCACCTCATCCCAAATTTGGTACGGCTCCGCCACCTTGATGACGTCAATTTCGTAGAGAGGCACCAGGGTTGGATTCTCCTGAAGGAAGGTATCGACTTCCTGCTCCGTAAGGCCCGCCAACATGTTAACGCTTTCCGCATAAACTGGAGCTGTGGCCTTGTCCGGTATACGACCCTTGGTCGTGTGTATCCGGATTTTTCGTCTACCTCGCCGGAATGTTCGCATGTTCTTCGGCCAATCGTGCTTCATTCGGGCAGATCGTAACCATGGCCGCCCTAACAGAATGGGGTAAGCATCCTGGTGTGGTAGGTCCATGATTACCACGGAAATGGTAAATGCGTGCCCTTGCACGACCATTTCAAGGTCCGGGATCATCCCGATCGGTCGGACCGAACTTCCATTCGCCATCCGCAGCCAAAATTTGCATGTCTCCCTCTTCGTGATTCCCAGCTGCCGACATGTGGCCATACTGATGACATTGACGCCTGACCCTCCGTCAATTAAGATCCCTGTGATCTTTTGCCCACCTACGATGGCCTCCATACTCCGGCATTCGCAGTCCATCACTCGTTTGTCGACTTCGGTCAGTTGTACTGCGGTTGCCGTCATTGTCGTCATTCCTTCCAAGGTACAGCATATTCCTTCTCGAAATCTCGGCACTAACCACAACAATTTTTCCAGTGTCATCGTTACTTGTATTCCGGCCAAATCCTAAATGTCGGGCTCCATTCCGTTGCTAGACGGTCCCGCGGCTTCCGTAAGTACCTGTTTGCCGCTTGCCGCACATTGGGTTTCCTGGGTCTGTATCTCCGCATTCTGCTGAGCATTCGCCTCCTCGACCCAGTTATGCGCTTGTTCGCGGACACGATCCTGCTCCGCCATTTTACCGTGCGAGCACAATTGCGCATAGTCACCAATTGTACAGCCGACGTTATTAGGCTCACCGTCAGGCCCTTACTCGTCGAAGCTTGCCCCTGGTTAGATGCTTGGCCGGGAGGTGGGTGAGGGTAATCCATCGCGAAGTGACCGGGTTGACAACAACGGTAACACATAGTGTCCTTGCCCAGCCTTCGTCGGTCCCACCTCCGATTCCCTTGCGGCCGTGGCGGTCCGGTCTCCAGGCGCCGGTCGGCCTCTTCCTGTCGAAATTGACTAGGTTGGAACTGTGGCCGTCCCCTGTGCTGGAACTGACGACCGCTGCAATTGCCATTGTTGAACCGGTTGTTATCACGTTGTCCCCGATTCTGGACGGGTTCCGGTTGCACGGTCTGAACTGTTGGTGCATTCCTTCGGACCAGCAGGTTATATTCGCAAGTAGCCGTGGTATGCGTCCTTGCTTGACATAAAGCGCAACGCTGCACGCATTCCATGTTAGAATGTTCGAACTACAAGCACAGCGTACACTGTACTGCCTGCTGGAAGGCTTTCTCCTCGGCCTTCGGGGAAGGTGCAATCGCACGGAATTGGGACAAGCCTAGTCCCAGTTGCTGGTGATCTAAATTGAGTGCCCTGTTTATGATCTCCGTTAGGGGCACTGTGCAAGCGTCCATTAATGCGAAAGAGGATCAGAGAGGTTCCCGTAAGGCCTTCAGAAACTGCCGTTTCTGAATCTCCTCAGCTGGCGGAGTATCCAGCATGGCCTGCACGGCCCGAAATCGTAACAGAAAGTCCGCTACCGATTCCCCTGCTTACTGCTGGAGTGAATAATACTCTTTCAGCACTTTGGTGGGGTCAATTTTGACTTGAAACATTTCCAGGAACTTGTCCACCAACTCTTGGAACGTCCCGAAAGTGCTGATTTCCTGCTGCACGTACCATCGGGCAGACTGTCCTTCCAAGGACAATTGAAATTCCACGATCATGGACTGCTCTCGTTCCGTCGGAGACAATCCTTGAGTCCTATGATTTATGGCCCATATGGACCGGAACTGCTTGACGTGTGCCGCCGCATCGGGGTGGTTAGCGTATTTAGGGTAGGCGTACGACATGATGTCGTATGCAATTATTCGTCGAGAATTCGTGGGTTTCTGGGGAACGTCTATTTCCTTTGCAACACTCGGTGGTCCGCCAACTACGACTGCAGACGAAATTCCGAATCCGTCCGAAACTCTGATTTCTTCAGCGTCCGAGGGTACGAATCCGTTCGTGACCGTCTCGGTTGGGTGTGTTGAGGCCTCCTCAGCCGCACTCCTAAGTTGTTGGGGAACACCGGTTCCCGTCACAGCAGGCGGTGATCCGTCACAGCAGGCGGTGATCCGTCACCGACGACTGCTGATGAAATTTCGTGTCCCTCTGAAATTCCAATTTTTGCAGCGTCCGGAACGACCATGGGTACGAATCCGTTCGTAACCGTCTCGGTATGGTGTGGTTAGGCCTCATCAGCCGCACGTCGTCCAGCGCTATTCGAGAGAGTGAGTCCATCCTCAAACTCCTCGGTTAAGTACGACGAGGCCTCTTCAGTTGCACAAGGTTCGGAACGGGCCGAGCGCAGAAGTCCTGTAAACGCTTCGGTTGGGTACGACGAGGCCCCCTTAGTCGTCCCCCGTTTGGAGCTTGGGGACCGGCCTAACCTCCGGGCTAGGTCTTCGTGTCGGCGCCGGCCTTCTTGTGCCCGACTACGATTGGCAGGTGGTGTGGATGCTAACCGTCGCGTCCGCGCGCTCTCTGGAACGATTAAATTGTCCTCCGGAGTAGCCGACTCGTCCTCTGAGTCACTGCCGAGTCCCGAATACATGGTCCACTGACTGGTGAAAGATGCTGTGTTGCTGTACGTAGCCTGTGGTACGCTTCTAGCCTTGCCTTCCATCGGTTCGCGTAGAATGTTTTGCGCCGCCGCTTGGGCTCCAGCCGCAAACGACGGTTCTTGGGAGATTCTATTTGCGACCCTCCGCAAGGCGTTTGCTCTGGCGAACGTAACTCCCGCTCGGCGGACGCTAGAATGTTGTGACGTAGGAGGGATGTTGGTGGGATCCGCTGCACCGTTGGTCCGTGAAGCTAATGCTCGCGCCAAAGATCTTGTGATCCTTCATGAGTCGGATGTCGGTGCGTCCTTAGACGTCATCCATTCGATATTCGCTGGCTTGAATTCCGATTCAAGTCGTCGTGGTCACCAAAAGAGTGTTAGCCCTTCGGATGAAAGACTAAGACTTGTCGTGGGGTAATAAGAATGAAGACGTATTCATATGAGTTCCGATCCTCCGGTAATCCGTAAAATCCACGAACTTCCGTAATGTCCGGAAGATCTCTGGTGAGACGTAAATTCCGATTAATCGTAGCTTCCGATTATTCGTAGACATCGACACGGATAGATAGTATGGCGCAATAGCTCTTCGATTATTCACACTTGTACCGGACTCTATACAACGCAGACCCCTTGGTCTTATATACAAGCTTGGTATCCTTTCGGATCACCAAGTTCCTATGTACATACGTCGGTTCGGATCTTAGTCGCAACTCTCCGATTTTCCGAATCGGATTTTCCGACTGTCTTATTTCCGTAATATTACGAATTTACGACTTCGTCGTAATTTTGTAATAATCGGTCAATAGATGCTCGATAGGGCTAGTGGGTGATCAAGGAATACATTTTGTGAACAAAGTGATCTGAAGTCTCACACAACACTCTCTAGTGGTCCACAAAAGTAGTACGATCTACTATCCGCAAGGGAATGGACTAGCAGAGAGTACGAATAAAACCCTGCAAAACATATTGCGGAAGATCTTTCAGGCAAACCGTACGTATGCACTATGGGCATACCGAATTAGTTATAAGACTAATATTTGGTTGACACCATTTTGGTTGGCATTCAGTCTGGAGGCCATAATGCCGTCGGAGTTCATCATTCCTAGCTTATGGATAAAGATGGAACATAATATTAACAAGTTCGAATTGGAGCAAGTACGGGTGACCCAACTTGCTATGAGTGGAGGAGGATCGTATCCGAAGTTTAGATGCATTAGAACATGAACCGGTAACGAAAGGCGTTCGTAGACCGTCATTGGAAGTAGAACGAGCAAAACTTTGGAAAAGGAAAAGCCATACTGTTCCAATCGTGGTCCAAGCTTATGCCTAGAAAGTTATGGTTTCGTTGGACAAGGTTGCATTGGATTCTCTATGAGGAGAATGACACGTATAACTTGGTACACTTTACAGGGAGGTGCTTGCTACACCAATAGGCAAACGGGTTTCGGATGAAATGATATTACGGAAAACTACCACCCAATCCGTTCCCCCAAATAGGTCTCGGTGGAACTTTGTAACTCACAACGACGACTTTGCAAGAAGTCACAGCGGCAACTTCACAAGAAGGAATAACCGTACCTTTATGGTCAAGATCGGAGGAGGTCGTAATAGACTAGTTGGACAATAAATAGGATGGAGATCTCACCGTAGTAGCACCTTCCATGGAAATACGAAAAGACCTAAAGTGATCGTATCAAGATGAGTATGACAATAGATACAATGACTTAGATGGACATGAAGCTTAAGACATGAAATTAACACCATGGAAATCACTTCAAGGTATCAAAGATGAACCACTGCTTGTGTTAGTTCTACTTCGGGTACTATCAAAGGAACTAAGCTTGGATGAAATCGTTCTCAAGTTGTCTAAGTAAAGATGAAATTTGGAATTTATGTTTTATTAATCTGTTTTTAACATATCTCATTTTCCCATTTTCGCTATATAGTCTTGTTTTACATGAAAATTCTGGAGGTTTTGATGAGGAAGTTGGATTGTTGTACTTTTAGAACAAGTTCAAGAGCAATATCCTATAACTTCTTACAAATCATCACAAGAATATTTTCTTGTTTTTAGAGCTTGGGTAAATGTTACTTCTATGGTTTTATATTATCAAACAAGTCTTTCTATTGTTTTGCATTGAAACAATTAATTATTCTTATTAACAAAAACCAAGTCGAGGAAAGGAAATATTGGCAAGATCGGTGATTTACTTAAGTTTTCAACTTTCATATAGAGTGCGAGCATGCCTAGAGAAGACACGATTATTGGCCAAACGGATGGATGTGGATACATATAGAGTTTTGAAAACATTTTCACATCCATTCGACAAGTTACATGCACTTTCGTATGGAGTATATTGCGGAGATGTTGCTAACATGCTGAAACTTTTGCCGAGGAAGGATTATAGATTGCGAACTGTAGACATTCCTTGTGACTTCCAATTGCCAGGATCGGTAAATGAAGAGGAGCCTTTATAGTATACTCGATTAGATAAGATGCTTTAAGACTTTGCAAACCTTATAATAGTCGCCGCGACTAAACTTATTCGATAACAAAGGGCTTAAGGAATACTTGTCATGTAGTGGAGGGACTTACATGGTAAATATGTTTTCCTCCTAAACCAAAATATGATTGCCCTAATTTCACCTTATTTGTGACCTTATTTGTATCTTGAACATTTGTTTGTAGGGTAAAAACAAATGTAAACCATGGAACTTCTTTTCGATTTCTCAATAACACGAAATGTATAACGATTAGATTGGCTTTTATGAAGAAATGAGCAAGAAAAGAGTTCGTGAACATTACAATGAAAATGGTTTATCAAGTACATTTTTTCTTCAATAGTGACAAGAAAGTTGAGGCATGTTGTAGGCAATAAATCACTTGTAAACCCCTACCAAAACCTGCAAAGACTAATAAACAAATTTTGGGAACTGTTCTCCAATGTTGATGATTGAATGCTTGACCTATTCTCTGGAATAGGAATATATTTATTATATGTCAATTATCTTTTTTTTCTTGACTATGATACTATGACTTCTCAATTGCAAATATTTTACAAGAATGACACTTGCTTGTGCCCTCAAAATGTTCAAAAATTGTATTATTCTAGATATAAATTATCATCAGTACCAGCACAAAAGGGTTTATATGCATATTTGAACCTATGACCTATAATTACATAAGTTCAAATCTTATCCATTAAATTATCTCATTTTAATTAATAAATGTTAATATCATAAAATATTACCATATTAACATTAAAAATGACTTGCGACGCCTACTAACATCACAAGCCTATAGAGCCACCCACGTGGCATTTATGCATGCGAGCTTTATGGCAACCATGCATGCTCGCCATGTGGCAACCATGCATGACAGCCACATGCCGAGCATGTAGGAGGCGTATACTTGTAGAAATATTGAGCTCGTCGCAGCATTGAATTGTTCCGGTTCAAACTGTCACGGTCAATGCTTGTCGACAATGATAGACTCGGAAGACAAGAATATGACAAGAAGAAAACCAAATAAGAACAAGAAGACGAGATATGTATTACTAGGAGACTCGGAGTAGAAGTATCTCACAAAATCAATGATGCTTTTCGACTAGAACTACCTCAACATACGAATCTTTATCCAGTGTTCCATGTCTCATTACTTGAACCTTGTGCCTCTAGTTCTATTCTAGGACGAGTAGTTCTACCCCCACCTCCAACCTACCTTACAAAAGGACAAGAATATGAAGTTCAAGCTATTTTGGATTCAAAAATTATATGCAACAAGTTAAGTTATATTATCTTGTAGATTGGCATGGGTACACACCTAACGATCGGACATGGGAACCTACTGAAAATGTTGCCAATGTACCTATCCTAATAAGCTAGGTCCTTGCTCTCGTGTTCCGACTCGTGGAGCGCGTCATCAAAAGAGGGAGATAGTATCATGAGTACCAGCACAAAAAAGATTATATGCATATTTGAACCTATGACCTATAATTACATAAGCTCAAATCTTATCCATTAGATTATCTCATTTCAATCAATAAATATTATTTTAATACTTGATAATATTGTAAAATATTACCATATTAACATTAAAAATGACTTGCGACGCTTACTGATATCGCAAACCTATAGAGCCACTCAGGTGGTGATCATGCATGCGAGCCATGTGACAACCATGCATGACAGCCATGTGCCGAGCATGCAGGAGGCGTAGACTTGTATAAATACTGAGCTCGTTGCAGTATTGAACCATTCCAGTTCAATTCTAGTCTTCGGCGCCTTTTCAAGTCTCTTGGCAATACATATCTTGTCTTCTTGTTCTTATCTGGTTTCTTCTTGTTATATTTTTGTCTTTCGAGTCTATCATTATTGACAAACATCAGCCGTGACATAGATGAACCTAAGGTTACTTTTATCAAGATGTGAATCAACGAGAACTGGGAGTGTCCTGATGCTAACGAAGAAGTTGGTGTGAAGTGGTTGGTAATATTGAAAGGTTTTTGGAAACCTCACATGAGCTAATGCCACCCTTAGCAAATGAGGATGGTGAATTTGGTGATCTTGAAGATGCACCATTGTGTGAACCATCTGGACATGAAAAAATGATGAGTTTCAACATATAATATCTGACCTTCTGACTGTATACAACTGAATGACAATATAGGTGAAGATACAAATTTATTATTACTCTAAAACAAATCATCAAACCTTTTGTAGTGGACCCTTTTAGAACTTTTAGACTTGCCTTATAAATACTACTTATAAAATATTTGACATTGATAAGATGTTTAAGTTTATTTTTGTGAATTTAGAGTTGAGAAATTGACTGATATATCTCTCTGTAAACTTTTTTTTTATTGTATAATATCAAACCCTAATAGAAAATAGCAAATATTTACTAGAATTATCATGTGTTAAACTTTTTAGTTAGTGATTGTTTTGGAATTAGGTCGTCAATTAACAATGTTTGATTTTAAGCATGATCATTCTTAATATAATCTTGAAATTGGCGATAACTTATGAACTATATTGGAAATGTAGATATTGGAAAAACATATTCCATTATATTTAACTCCTTTAGAATTGAATATAAATGCTATATGTTTACTGTTGTTACTATATTGGTTAAAATATAGTAATTTTCTAACGTTTGCTCCAAAATCTAACAAGAAAACAAATTTTCGTGTCTAATGTAATGCATGTTAGATCATAGCCTTCTGAATTATTGGGCTAAAATATTTGGTTATTGTGTGAAAATGATCTTCCCAAATAATCTTTAAAGAGAAAATGCAATATTACCTATTTTTTACGCAAGATATTATGCATAGATTAATACACAATTAGGTTATATTCTTGCAATAGTAAGTTTATAAAGTTGGAAATAACAGGTTATGAGTTTAATTCATGCTTTGACACGACCATAGATGTATCATTGACACGTAGTAGACACTAGTATGTTTATGATGCGTCAAATACCTTGCACAATTCCCATCAAATACGTGTCAAATTTGACGCTCTGTTCAAAACAAAAATTGCCAACATGACCCATCACACCAAACTTGGGCAGCAAACTCATGAGCCAAGCAAATGGCTTTAGAAGAACATTCAATTTCAGAGGATGTGCTCAAAGCATCGAGGCAATGGTTGAAATGATTCAAAGAACTTCATGGTGAAGGAGGAGAAGATAAAAATGAACCCAAGCTATCGGTTGCATCGAACAACTTATATACTCTAACTACACAAAGAGACTTGAGGCTAATGAGAATGAAGAAACTAGTTATAATGAAAATGAAATGAATGTATCTATCAATAGTGGAGCTATATTTAATGGCATTATGAGAGAAAAGTTGATTGCAGCAAAATAGTTTGAAAGCAAAAAACGGACTGGAACTAAAGAAAGCTTGAGAGCTATATGGAATGTAGAAAAAATGTCTCTCACCATTAGAAAAGGA
>JBBBWG010026311.1:0-10275 GCA_037176905.1 Azolla pinnata
CCGGTTTCCCACGTATCCTACCCTTAAACCATTCAAATTAGCCTTATACATTGGTTCGTATTGTTATGCCCATAACATGTGGTAAACATTGTTTATGTTTAAATAAAAACCTTTTGCATGAAGCAATGTCGTAGTTCACTTTTGTGGTAACTATGTGACAATAGCATCTACATCGTGATAAATTTGACTCATGGACAAAAGTGTTTTCAGCAACATTGTGGTAAATTTCACAGTAATTGCACGGTAGTGGTCGCGTCTACATCGTGGCAAATGTGGGGTGAATTTCGCGGTAAATTTGATGGCTGGAGAAAAAGATTTTGCAGCAAATGCACGGTTAATTGCATGGAAATAATCGTGTTAACTACATGAAAACTGGCTCGATAAGCTCACATCAAATGTTTCAAGACTTTTTAGACATTTTACCACGATCTTGCCGCAACGCATCAAGGTCATGACAGACGGTCGCGGTAAACTGCTAAATACCTTGTACTGGGAGGTCAAGGCTTATTTGTTGCTCAAGTCATACATGTCCCACCACTTTTAGAGATTACGTTGTTATCATTTTGTATTCTTACTTGGTCTACCTGGTATACAAGTAGCATGACACTTACCATCTTTGTGCAAATGCAACCTCTCTCTGAAACAAAACAGGGCTCGTGCAATTGGTAAGAGGATTTTTATTGATGAAAATCCTTACAAAAGGAAATATTGTCAGATTAATCAATAATTGTCCCATTACAGGTGGGAGGTAGAAGTGCAGGGGCAGCAGGTGGCGGAAAGAACTCGTTGGAATTTTTTTTAGAGTTTTATAAAAACTTAAACCATGCCATTGCTAGCGGACATCCTCACAAGGCATCCGCTAACCGATGCATTCCAATGTCGAAACGTCAATAAATATCCAAGCCGCCGCTGAGGAACCTTGTTAGCAATGGCTAATTTTGCGTCTCTAAGTGACATGCACATGTATATGCATACATACATGTATATCAAATACATGGATACATACATATTTCTATGTATATGCACATGTATAGTTTGTATTCATGTATATTTACATATATATTCACCTATATTTGCATACACACATGCACATATGCAGATACATCTACATATCCATGAATGCATGGATATTCATATGTTTTCCTATCTTCATAATGCATATTTACCTATATATGCATACATACATGCATATTTAGGTGTATATGTACATGTATAACGTGTATTCATGTGTATATACATACATTACTTGTATATTCACCTATATCTGCATATATACATCCATATTTAGGTAAATATACATGTAATGTGTGCATATACACATGAATACACATCATACATGCACATCTTCATATCTTTAGTCATACACATGATACATATTTATCTATATATGCATACATTACATGCATATTCACCTATATTTGTATACATACATGCACATTCATCCAAATATACATGCATACCTGCTGTATATGTATATATATACATATTCAAGTGTTTTTTCTGTACATGTATGATGTATGTTCATCAATATCTGCATATATACATGTATACTCATCGAAATATATATGCATACCTGCATATTCTCCCCTATGTGCATACACATACATGTAGATTTATCTAAATATAATGCATACATTATATGCAGTTGTTTATTTACATGTACGATACAGATTCACCTCTATGTGCATACACAAATGCATGATGCATATTTACCTGTCTATGTATACATACATGTATATTCATCTAAATATACATGCATACATACATATTTGTGTATATGTACATATATGATGCATATTTAAATGTATTCTCAGGTTCCTCTGACCTAATGAGAATGCCTATTAGATTTATTTGAATTTATTCACTTTTCCTTTATTTTCTATATTTTTTATCAGAAAATTAATCGATGCATGATGATAAAGGACCATATGCATGTATGGCATGCAAAGACAGATGTGGGATAGACAATAATAGTAGGGAAGGAAAACAAAGTAAGAAGAGAGGGGGAAAAATAGGAAGAAAAAAGCAGCTAATATAGAGGAAAAAGCAAACAAAGTAGAGTTCACAGTAATGAAAGAAAGAAAGAAAAAAAAACCCTATATATGTGAGTGGGATAGCTATGGATATTTGCAGTTAATAAGTGATCTGGAACTCAATTGAAGGTTAAACTCTAACAACCATTCATTTGTAATGATGTTTTTTATTCGGCTGATTTTTAATCTTATAATGCTAGTCTTAAGTTGTAATAGTATTGTATGAAAGTATGAAAATATAGGTAAGATATTTGATATCAAATAAAGTAGAATAAAGGACCAAGGTGACCCCTCCCTTAAGAATAACATTTTGATTCTAGTGAGTTGTGTCATGTATATATATCCATACATGCATATCACCTATATCTGCATATATACATGCATACCGTCATGTATATACATACATACATACATTGATCTAAATATACATGCATAGAAGCATCTTGAACTATATATGTACAAGCATGGTGCATCTGCACTTGTATAAATATACATACAAAGATGCATATTCCTCCAAATATCCATGCATACACGCATATTCACCTATATATGTATTGTGAAACTGAGTGGGTCATCCCACTCCTCTCTTTCTACATGCCTTCTATTTCTGGCGTGTAACTCTCCTGCCTCTAAATCTGAAGAGAACTCTCTTGAAGCTTTTGAAGAAAGCAAAGTTCTTATCCCTACTATTTCAGGAGTGGGACTAGAGATGGGCTCATACCAAAATAGCTCATCTCTACAAGTATATAAACACCAGTAGTGTTAGGAGAGGACTTAGAGAGAAAGAGAGAGTGAGTGCCCAAGGGATAGTATGTGTGAGAGATCATCATCATTAATATCAATATAACTATTCTCTCTGTCCATCTATATATCTATTTGTGTGTGTATCTATGGAGTTTCTACTCATCTGATGCGTTGATCAATTACGGACGACTAATTTTACAACACGTTATCAGCACGAATTGCTCAGACTAAGGTATTTTATCGTATTTGATCCATTCCAATTCTTTGAATAAATTGAATTAAGCATATCGTATCTATTATCTTTCATTTCTCTTCGTCTTCTTTTATGGCCACCGAATTGAGCCACTACTCTTATGTCGTTGTACCGTCATCTGAAATGCCGGATAAAAGACTCTTTTCAATCCTAGTCATCTGATATCGCTTGAAGCGACACTATGACCTACTTCCCCTTACCACCGGTCCACACGGCATGCCTCCCGCGCTACCGTATGCGGCTGCGACGAGGGTTAAGGTTGTCATGACATCTGGCCGATGATTATTGGCCTATGCGCTGAGCCAAGTCCTGCCATCATTTAGCTTGAAGCTATAGTTTATCGAAAGTCGAACACGGCTCGAAGCTGATGACCGACATCAGTGTTGAGCTTGCAGCCACACTGTTACTTCACCTCCACTGTCGGCCTAGCTTGCCGATAGATCCTCCTTTCCCGGTTGTGGCACCTGTATGTCCCACTAGGTTTTCCGTCACCGCCTCGAATAAGCGGAAGTGATGACTAGCATTTTAATCCTAGCTGTGCAAATCGGAAGAGACCTATCATGGGTCATGCCTTTATTGGGTTGAAACCCCCAATAGGCCAAGACTTAATGACCCTTAGGTCCTTCAATAGATGGATCCATCGACTCAAAGTTTGGTCGACATAGGAGATGATATGAAAGAATTGGCATATACGAACAGTTCACCCATATTAAACTTTAGCATGGAAACCCTAAATGTGGCATTTAATTCTCGGTTTTCTAAGTAGTTACTATAATTTTTTTAATTATGAAATAACCATATAATTAATCTTAAAAACGTTAATTTTAAGGTATAAGCTCTCATAAGTCAAAGAACCTTTGAATTGGTACATTATTGAGAGCATAATATTATATTGTTTGTTTTCTTGGCAATTATGTGTTTCGGGATATTAAGTTAATAATTCAGAAAATTACTTAATAAATAATATAAAATCTTGAAAATAGCTAAGAAAATTTTGAGAATATATTTAAAATCATTACTAAGCATAGATAACCAAAACGAAATTATTTGCACACGCTCAATATTTTACCTGAAGTAAAACTTTGCATTTCATAATGTAGGAAATGTCTGATAATTCTAAGAGAGAGTTTGTTGAGCTTGCCGTTAGTGGCAAGAACTACCTGACCTGGGCATTGGATGCCAAAATTATGCTTGGTTCCAAGAACATCCTGAAATGCATTCAGGATCCCACAATTGGCACCTCAGCTTTTGGCAACTCTAAATTGCCTACTCAAGCTGAGAAGAATCAAACACTCCACTTCCTGAGGCACCATTTGAATGCTACACGGAAAGGGCTCTTGGAAGAATGGTGGAAAGATCAAATGGACCTTCTTCAAGAAGAAAGGAGGAACTCAAAATAGGAAGCCCAAGAAGAGCTCTACCTCTAGTGGTGAATATGGAAAACAGGATCAGGTTTGCTTCAAATGTAGCACAAAGGGACATTGTTCTCGTATATGTCGCACACCAAACACCTCGTTGAATTGTATCAAGAGAAGCATGGGAAGAAGCCTTCAGCAGAACATGAGTCACACTTTGAACTCGGGGGAGGATATGGACGCCATAAACATCGACAAGAAGGTCGAGGAAAAGGCACAAGACACCGAAATGAAACTCTCGAAGGAGATTGCTGATGATGATCTTCTTGGGCTTGATAATGATCTTCTCGGGCTTGATGACGATGATATTTTTGCAGAAGAGCTATATGGGGACATTATCTAAGCGTTTTAATCTTAGTTTTATTATACTATACATTAACATAAATTTAGAACAATCAAGAAAGTGTGCATTTGATTTGTGTTCTTAGAAGAACAATTATATAAGCTCTTTTAGAGCGTGGTTATCTTAATAATAGCTTGAAATCTATTTAAACACATTGATATATTCTCAGTTTATGGTCTATCTTAACATTTATCTTTACTACAAACCTGAATAGTTGGTAAGAGTTAAATGTTTTATGATCAAAAGGTGTGAAGTAATATGACAATGGAAGAGGAGATGTGTCTAGTAGACAGTTGCACCACAACACCATCTTTAGAGACACCTGATATTTCCAAACTTTAAAGAAACGAACTGGAAATATAACTACCATTGCAGGAAGCAATGCGAATATTGTGGGAATCGGGAAAGCAATTATAGTTCTCCCGCGTGGTACTAAGATCATCATAGAAGATGCTCTTTTATACCCTGAGTCTAGTCGCACTCTATTAAGCTTTAAAGATATCCGTACTAATGGTTATCATATAGAAACCAAAAACGAGAATGGTCTAGAATGCCTTCTCATAACGAAATTAGATGGAAATAAAAAGACTGTTGTTGAGAGGCTCCCTTCTATGAAATCTGGATTGTAATACACTGATATAAAACTCGAAAATGTTGCTATGAAAACGATATTTAAGAATCTAGAGTCATACAGAATATGGCATGACAAGTTAGGGCATCTAGGTTTGGGGATGATGAGAAGAATCATATCCCACTCAAATGGCCATAATTTAAAAACTAAGGATTTTCCTAATCAAGAAGACTTTGTTTGCGCTGATTGTGCAAAAGGAAAATTAATCCTTAGACCCTCTTATTTGAAGGTGAAAGCAGAATCACCAGTATTATTAGAAAGAATACATGGAGACATATGTGGACCTATTGTTAGCCCTTCCGGAGAAAGACTAAGACTTTACGTGGGTGAAGATGAATGGGTATGTTGTTACGTTCCACTTTTCCTACAACTAGCTTACGGCTCGCCGATAGATCCGGGAAAATCCCGATCTACGTAATCTTCCTTGCTGTAAGACCGTAAGCTCCCGGCTGTAATCCCAGCTATGCGTTACTTTCGTAATTACGTAACCTTTCGACTACAACAGATAGGCTGCATGCACAAGACTCTAGAGTAGATAGGCGCAAAGCTCTTCTTATATTAACAATTCCGGACATTGTACAGGACAGACCCCATGGTCTAATATACAACTTTGGTGTCCCTTCGGATCACCGGAATCCTATTTACATATGTCGGTTCGGATCTAAAACACGACTCCCCGTTTTTCTTGTAAACCTGAATCCCCGACTGTCTTATTTTCCGTAAAATTACGTAATTACGGCTTCGCCGTAATTTCGTAAATCCCGGCCAACACTATGGCACGCCCGTGGGACAGTGTTCCACACGTCGAACCTATAGTAAAAAAAATCAAAAACAAAAATTACAATCTGTACACTAAGTACAGACAAAAATTAGTCCTCGTTCAGGACATGTAGAATTGAGGGCTCTTGCTCGTCGGCAGTCTCCTCGTCGTCGTCCTTCGCGGCGGCTGCAGCTTCCATCGGCTGTGCTGATGGACCCACCGGCTCGGCTACGGCCTCCATCTCCTCTCGCATTTTCCGAACAAGCTCATCCTGTGACACTAATAACTTCGTCACCTCCTCCTGATGGATGAGGGCAATCTGTAAGAAGTCCGTTGTTAGGTTCTTCTGTACCGCTTCGCAATTGGCCTTGTCCAATTTCCAGAATCCGGGTCCCCGAAGGTCCCGGTTGGCCTTATCTGCCCGCAGCACCTGTAATTCCGCCGCTTGTTCGGACCATGTCTGCAAAGCCGTAGCTGTCGAAACCTGAATGGTAGCATTCGTTTGTTCTTGGAATTTCTCCACAATTTTCTTCAGATTGGCCTGAGCCAACAATGTCTTGTTTCCGAGTTTGGCCGTAAGCCGGATAATTTCCCGCTGCTGCTCATTCGAGTTCGATCGGACCTTCTTCAAATCCGCGACCGCCACCTGAAGTTTTATCTTTAATGGGCCGATTTCTTCGCGAACTTGTTGGTGGCGACGCACAGCTGCATCCCGTTCCGAATTCAGCTTGCCCGTTTCCGCGTCCCGACTCGTTATGGCCTGTTGCAACCTAACATTCTCCGCATTCATGCGTTCTACCTCCATCACGAGCCGTGTCTGGATCTCCGTCCAGCGTTCCTTGCTCTGGTCCAATTCCGCCTTGATGACCTCGAACGCGTCGGACATCCGTTTCTCGTTCTGCCAAGCCTCATCCACATCACTCCTCAATATCCCGTTCCGACGTTGTAAGGGCTTGACGTCTGCTTGCGCCCTCCGTAATTCCTCACGAAGTCTGTCTACTTCGGTACGATTCTGCCATTCCGCGGTCAACTCTGCTCGTACCCTCGACAGCTCCATGTCCTTTGCCTCCAACGACTTCCGGAGTTCAGTCTGCCCCTCCTCTGCTTCCGACACAACTCCTCGCAATTCGCGAACCGCCGCTTCCATACTGCCACATCGCGCTCCGCCGTCTCTGACTGCTGGGCTTCGACCGGTTCAGCCCACCTTTTGCATCGCCGATTCCAGCGTCAACATGATCTCATGCGCCTGCTCCCGAACAGAGCGTTCTGCTGGTTCCTCTCGAGCTACGGCTCTCGTGGCTGCCGTGCTCTCCGGCGATGAAGACAGAACTACCAGAACCAGATTGCCACCCGGTTCCTCATTCTTCCGTTCCGTGTCCGCAAGTTGGTGTGGGCCTACTCCTCCGGCGCTTGTTCCTCCACGTTCGGCGCTGGTGCGTCGACCGTCTCCACGAATGGCTCTTCGCCATCGATTGGCCGCACCTCCCCCTTACCAAGTACAGGTCCTCTGGGTTCCTGTACACTCGCCACCTCTGTGGCCAAAACTGCGCCGTCCTCTGCGCTATGTACACTTGCCGGGTCCAAAATTTCGACCGTGTTGTCCGATCGTCCTTCGTCCTCTGCGGTCTACGCTGTGTCTGCAGGACTTGCTCTCTGCAACCGACTGGCCCGTCGGCCATCGGGGTCCTGGTGCGCCGATCTCTTCCGTTTCTTCCTTCGTTTCTCCTTCGGCGACTTTTTGGGTGGTTCGGGTACGGCGTCGTCCAGCATGACGATGTCCACGTCCTCATCAGCCGTCCCTTCGACAATCTGCGGCATGTCAGCATCCCAGATCTAGGGTGCGATCGGGATCCGCTCACCAAGATTCCACGTCGGAATTTCGATCTCTACATCCGCCGTCGTGAAGTCTGCTGCCGGCTCCTATGCCCTAAGCATCTCCGTTCCCGGCAGAGTCTCCTCTGCTGCCGGTTCTTCCGTTGTCTCCACCAGAACCTCCGCCACCTGCGGGGTCTGTTCAACCACCGGGGCCTCCTCCGCCCGCATGGTAGTATTCGCCACCGGGGCCGTCGCCACCTGCGTGGTCGAATGATGTACCTGCGGCGCGCGCCCGGCTCCTTCCATAGGTGCGACGCGCAGCGTCGTACGACATGGGGGTCCTTGAGCCGGGAACCGCACGACCGCAATCGTGTCGTGCCGGCTTCCTCTCCCCTGGAGGCGGGTCGTCGCAACCGCCGTTTCCGCGGCCTTTCCGCGACAGGCTCTGGGCTGGGTTCCGGCTCGGAAGAAGCTCCCGACGGCCCGATCTCCCAGAGCTCTTTCTTCTTCGGCTTTTCCTTCCACGGTCCTTTTCCCTTGGCCGGGTCTCTCTGCCGTTCGTCGGCGTTATCTGCCGGCACTACGGCCTTTGCCTGTTCCTGCCTCTTGCTGCAGGCCTCCTCTTCCGGCGTTCGTTGGTCACGCTGCCGGCTTCTGGGTCTTTCCTTGCCCGGGGTGGGGTGTAAAACATTCCCAGCCAGTATGCCAAGGCCACTGCCCGGTACTTCCGACTGGCCGTCGCCTCCCGGATCAAGGCGGCAGACGTGATCGCAGCCCAATCCAGGGCGCGGTTCTCCCACCCGGCGATAATTAAGCTGCCCCGGACTTTCGTGACAGCCGTCGGGTTGCTCTGCAGCAGCATCCAATGCGCTGCGAACCCGGCGAACTCCTTGAACTCTTCGCTTCGCCCACCGGCGATAAAAAATGACTTTGCCATCGGCGAGTACTCTCCGAAGTACCCTGTCAATACGGCGTCGCTATACGGCCCAACCTCTTTCTCGCCGCCCTCCGGCATGTCGAGGAAGGCCCGTACCGCTTCCGTCGACAGTGCGTCGACATCCACCTGTGCCAGGGCCTCTTCCAGATTGGCCCATGGCGTCACCAACGCCACCCGTAAATAGCCGCATATGCCGCGGCAGTTCAGGCGATTCACGAGCGACCGGGATGGCGTCTCCAAAAACCTCATCTTTGGCAGTCATCGCCTGTGCGTTAGTTCTTTGTACTTCCGTCGGAGCGAGTCAGAGTACGGTAAACAGAGTAATCTGTCGATCCGTCGGTTTTTATACACTCAGCCGGCGGTTACGGAACTGCTAACTGTTCATGGGAAATCCGCGCGCCGCCCGTCCTTTCTAATTAAGGCGCGAGCCCACGAAAAGTAATAATTATCTCTGCCGCCCACGTCCGTAATTGCTTTTCCCCGACTACCTTACCAGGTCATAATTGCTTTTCGAGCCGTTCAAAAAGCACTTTCGAAGCATTTGGTTTCACACGTGTGAGTTCACACGTGCGGCCTTTATTTCACTCGGCGACTGTACATCCTTCTTCAATGCGCAGATCTTCCGGAAGATCCCCCGTGGATTTCCTGACCTTGGTTTACCTACTATCTTACGGAATTTCGAAATTCCGTTTTTGCCAAACCTCCCGGTTTTCCGTACTTCGTACCTTACGAAAGTGTCGCACCCTCCGGAATTCCGTAACGTTGGATATCTTCCGTCGCACCTTGCAACCGTGTTGCCGTCTTTTTCCGGAATTAGTAGTTTATAGTCGCACCTTGCGAACTACGTGTCCTTCCGGCATTCTGTCGCACGACCCCCTTCCCTCCGAAATTGCGTCCCTTTGTTGGAGCCACCACCGTAACCATTGCGAAATCCAACTCGAACTTCTTCGAGTGTGACTCAAGCCCGTCTGAGCCGATGTAATCAGGGTCCGTCCTCCTGATACGGTCGCGTCTTCACCTCCATCCCTGACGGAAGGTATATGCAGGCAGGTCCTCCATCGTACCGACTGTCCGTCAGCCTTGTACGACTTCGTCGGCCTCCTGCCGTAAGGTTACGGCTGCTCTATTCTTTGCTTGCGGCGGGGACATCTTCCTTCATCCCGCCCGATCCATTCGTAGGACGAAATGGGTTGGGTGGCAGCTTTCCGTAGTACGGCTTTAGGCGAAATGAGTTCGCCCATTGTGGTAGTACTTCCCCGGAAAGCGTGCCTAATTGGTACGTGCCGCCTTCCTCGTTCACGATCTAGTACGGTCCCGTCCACTGTAACCGTAACTTCCCCGGCA
>JBBBWG010026313.1:8697-30420 GCA_037176905.1 Azolla pinnata
TAAACCCTAAACCCTAAACACTTCAATCCTAAACCCTAAACCCTAAACCCTAAACACTTCAATCCTAAACCCTAAACACTAAACACTTCAATCCTAAACCCTAAACACTAATACTTAAACCATAAACCCTAAAACCCTAAAACCCTAAAACCCTAAAAGCCCAACAAAGACCCGCAAATTTTGGCGGGACAATTTTTTGAAAAAAACACAGAAACGTGAGATGGCGCCAAAAGAACATTCTCTCTCTGTCTTCGTCTTCGTCTTCGTCTTCGTCTGCGTCTGCGTCTGCATCTGCGTCTGCGTCAGATCGATCAGTCCGAATCTCTTTCTCTTTCTCTTCTTTCTTCTGCAGCGGGGAGCTCTGCGAAGTTCCATGGATCCATCCATCCATCCATCGCTGAAGCTGTGCAGTTGCTTGCTGTTCCCAGCATCGGAGTTTCCGGCACCAGATCGTTCAGCCTGAATCTTCTCTTTCCCTCTTCTTCTTCTTCTTCTGCAACGGGAGCTCTGCGAGGTTCCAGGGATCCATCCATCCATCGCTGAAGCTGTGCAATCGCTTGCTGTTTCCCGCATCGGAGTTTCCGGCACCAGATCGTTCGGCCTGAATCTTCTCTTTCCTTCTTCTTCTTCTGCAACGGGAGCTCTGCGAGGTTCCATGGATCCATCCATCCATCGCTGAAGCTGTGCGATCGCTTGTTTGCTTCCCAGCGTCGGAACTCCTGGCTCCAGATCTCAGCTTCAGTGCCGGCGTCTCGCAGAAACGGCTGAAGCAGGCCATGTCTCCGCAGCGCAGGAAATGGCGAGGGGGAGGAGGTGGGAAGACCGTCGCTCCTCTACCTTCCTCTTCTTCCTCTTCTGCTCCTGCTCCTGCTCCTCCTCCTTCGTTCATTCCTTCTCCCTCACCTCACATCCAAATCAAATCCTCGTCGTTCAAGGATCGCCGCCACGCCATCGCTCTTCATCCCATCGCTGTACCTGACGCCTCTTTCGCGAAACCGAAGCCTCAGCTGTTCCCTCACAGTTCCCGCTGTCCTTCCTCGTCGGATCGAAGCAAGACCCTCGCAGAGAAGAACTCCATAGCCAAACCTCCACAAGAATCATCATCTCGCCTTAAAGCCAGAGCTACTTCTGCTGCCAGGACTCGCATTGCAGATGAGGAGAAGTCTAGGGTTAGCTCAGAGACTGGATTGCGTGCTACTAAACCACGGTCTTTGTCTGCTGTTAAGCCACGCCCTGATGCATCAGGTCAAGCAAGCCGAGCTTCTTTAGGATATTCGTCGATGCGCACTGCGAGCTCAGCGTCTGAAATTTCTAGCTCCATTTGCGTTTCTAAGCGGGAATCAAACGCTAGGACCCGTACAGAATCAAGACCTCGCCCAGGAAGGGCTTCATCTCCGTTTGTTCATAAAGAAGCACCCGAGGAGCAAGCTTCCATAGCTAGCAGAGATAAACAGGTCTCACGAAGACAAGTCTGCGAGGAAGTAACAAGATCGAGGGCAAAGATCACTTCAGCAGAAGAAGACGGCGAAGGTAAGGATCTCTCTACCGTTTCTCGTAGTTTTAATACGGTTAAGAAGGTCGCTACCAACGCTACTAGATCTTCCACGTCTCATAAGGAAAACCAGGGAGAGAGAGGGTCTGCATCAGTTATGCATGACGTTGTTAGTGTACAAACGAACAGAAAATCTAACCTTGCAGCTGGAATGCTCTCTGACGACAATTCCAGAACCAAAGGAAAACAAGTTTGGCCTCACGTTGTCGTTGAGGGGAGATTCTCTGAAGGTTCACTCACCGTGGCTCATTCAACTAGAAGTTTCAGTAAAGCTACCTGCCAAGATGAGTGTAAGATCTCAGCAAATCCTTCTGTGACGACTTCATTATCTCCAAGAAGCTCCAAGCTTGGATCCAACAATGCCTCACTAAAGCACGAGGAATACACGATTGATTCCACTGTCAAATCAGCGTCTTTTGGAGGAGTTTCTGAAGGAAATGAAGCTTGCGGTTCTTCTCATTCTTTCAGTGGGATTTCTGTTGAGAGTCACGAGATCAAGGATGCATGTGGTATGTCAAGCTCTTTGCACAGGAGATTGGCTCACCTTGAAGGGAAGGTAAGTCAGATAGCAGCAGAGCTTAGGCGAACCAGATGTTTGCTTGATAGTGATGACTGTTCCAAATCAGTTTCGGTTCTCTGTGATATACAAGATACCATATCTACCATAGAAAGAACCATGGTATCAGCAGATTCCGATGACATAGTTTCTTTAGAAGACGCTGTCATGGAAGATGAGTTTCCGACAATAGTAAGGAATTCGGAAGAGTGTACCAACAAGGTGATAAATTTATACTCTACAGAGACAGGAATAACATCAAAAGTGCCTCCAGTACAAGGATCTGTATCAGTTCGAGCAAAGTTTTCCCAACTGAATCAAGAAAACCAACAAGAGCTTGAAGATCGCCTTCTCCCTCATGGAAAGCTGCTCAAGAACCATTTCTCATTGAGCAATGTACATGCAGAAATTAACCTATATGCTGAGAACAAAGATGCTTCATTCCAAGCTTGTTCAGAACAACTTCAACTTATATCATCAAGGGACCTCGCTTCTACAACAGCCGACAATGTAAACAATGCTACTTCTGTACGATCTTCAGCCAACTCGTTGGCAAGTGCTCGAGGTGAGGGGATTAATCTGTTTGAAACAGATGCATGGTCTTCACGTAGCTCAGATACACATTTGGCTCCCCGATGTGTGGAGAATTCAAAATGTAGTCTTCAGTGTGATGAGAGACTACCCTCTGACTGCTTCGATGAGGATGTAGAGAATGTTGTTCCTGATGATGGAATAGAGTTTGAGTGTTATGATGAAATCCTACCTAACGAACTGCATCCAATTGGAGACAAGGTAGCAGTAGCTGGATGGTATGCTTCTGAAGGAGATGCAATTTTGCTAGCACACGATGATGGTTCCTGCTCGTACCATGATGTTGCGAATATGGAGGTATGTATGGCGACCACACTGTGTGATTATACTGTTTCTAGTATGTATATGCTTGGGATTTTTTTTTAATCATAAGGTCACATTTAGACCCAAGTCTATTATGCTTGTAGTTTTCAAACCTCTTTTATTCACATGGAGGTATTCTCTTCAACTTTGCCGATATTTCTGTCATCTTTCAAAGTCTTTGATCAGGAAAAGCCTGTTTTTCGTTTATGTTTTCTTGGTTTCAGGAAAAGTCTGTGTTCGGTTCAGCAAATGACATGACTCTTCCTGTATGGAATGATTGCTGGTTGATCAGAGCAGCGGCATCTGATGGTCATGTGAACAAATATGTTGTGGCCATGACTGCAGGAAGTGCAACAGATTCTGGTTTCTGTTCTTGGGATTTCTACAATGCAACCGTTTCAGCATGCCATATCGAGGATCAAAGAAGCCTACAGAGCTTTGCCTCGGCACGGGGTAGCAAAATCCATAAGTCATTGAGCTCAGATTTTCCATCTCGATCCACCTTGCCATTATCTGATTACAATTCTAGGTCTACATGGACAGAATGTGATGAGTCTTGCCAATGGTGGTATAATCCAAACGGTCCTTTATTAGCATCTGCAGCAAATGCTAAGAAGAGAGTCGCCTTGTATGACATCCGAGATGGAGAGGTGGTTATGGAGTGGGATACAAATACAGATATTGCAAGCTTAGAGAACTGCTATCCCGTACAGTGGAGAGATAGAGGGAAGCTTGTTTTAGCGGAGCGTGAAGCCATAAGTGTTTGGGATGTTAACACCATGGATGTAAACCGCTTGCAATTCATTGAGCTTCCGGGAAAGCAGATTTCAGCTTTATACGTGCACAATTCAGATGCTGAATGCAGTGGAGGTGTAAGACAGAGGTTAGTCTCCTTTTGAAATAAATATTCTTATTATTTTCTTATTACTGTCATCTCTAATTTGTAAAAGGAGGTGCAATTATCATGTCAGTTACTTATTATACGCTTTAACATTCTTCTTATTTTGTTCCTCTATGTAGGTTGAGCTCATCCGAAACAGAAGCGTTTGATGGGATTTGCTGCACACAAGATGACATTAACGTACTCGATTTTAGGGTTCCAAATGGGGTTGGGATATCTTTTCCCAATCTAGGGCAGATATCGCAGTGCGTATTTGCACGGCAGGACATGGTTTTAATCGGTGGATTGGATCGGGTAGCAAATCAATGTAGTTTGCTACAATGGTCAGTGAGAAAAGCAACGCAAGTTTGCAGCTACACGTTTGGCTCATCGAGTTCTCATTACGCATCACATCACCTCTCGCTGACACAAGTGTGGGGTTCTTCGAGCATGGTCATGGCAGTGAACGGAAATGGTCTGAGCATCTTCAAGGCATGCAAAGAAAGTGATGTTGAAGAGGCCAAGGATGTGGTTGGGCCACAAGACCTTTGCAACGCTTCCTTCGACTTTTCGAACTCTCGGGTTTTGCTGATATCGAGAGATCGTCCAGCTTTTTGGTCCTATTTGTAACCACTCAAAATTGATCACCTTATGTATGCCCATAAGACAAATTACGAGGCCAAGGTTGTGCCTTCTGCATTATATCTTTTTGGCTCCTCACAATTCTGGATTTTTGCGGATATCCGAAGATCCTTATCGCTACGGATCATAAATGGAAGGAGTTATCTGCTGGTTTTTATATATTGCACACATTGGTGGACATAAATACCACTTTTCTTTCATTGTTTCATGATAGTATTTTGTTCTCCCATCACCTCTTCAAAGAGGCCATAGCTGTGTGTATTCAATATACTTTGTATAGTCTAAAGCAATGAAAGCTGATGCTTCCTTCCTCTTTTTTATGGTTGATGCAAATAATGAAATGTGAATCCTCTGAGAATTAAGTAGAGATCTATTTTATGCTTGGCATTTATACCTACTTGCCATTGGAGATGATTTCTGTATAGATCAACTAAACCCAAACTAACGCTTAGCATCAAGTGATGAGCTGTGCTGAGTTGCCCATGTCATCAGAAGCAATTCCATTTCAGATCATAAACTGCCAACTACTAATGGGCATATGTTTGGGAAATGCTACTACAATTTTGCCCTTGTTTAATAGCGGTTTCATAAGTTCGGAATTAAGAAGAATCCACGCAATATATAATGACCAATCAATCTGCACGAGCTCTAGACATCAAATTGTGCTATCTGCAAATGCAGTGAGCGATGAACGAGTACCACGACAAAGAACATGATAATAAAAATAAAAACATATAAGAATTGTTTCTAACAAAGTGCAGTCTGAGTTTTCATACAACTATGGTAACAACCACGTTGACAATCAAACTGAAGAGTTTGATTACATGTCAACAGTAATGGGCGAAGTTTTGGCAAATTTCTCACAATGACATCTTTCATAGAGAACAGCTCTGCTTGCATTGACAGCAAAAACACTATGGTAACATTGATCACTATATTGCTCCTAAATGATTTTTAAGCTCTCCGAAAGGAATAATTCTAGCGTCATTTTGCAGCATTTCATGAATGGAATGGATATGTGCATGATGGGAAAGGTCTTCATCGTCTTCAATGATAACCAACGGGTGCTGGTAAATCCCTCAAGGCCTTGCCCTCCTCATGAATATCCTGTTATATTACCAACAAGAAAATGCTTGTAATTAGCGCCTCCACATATTAGGTGGATTTAACAATTCAACAAAATCAATATACATGTTCAAGTAACACAGTGCACAAGACTGTTTACACACAATCGATCATTGATGCCCTCGCAAACCAAATACAAGCCACAGTATTGATCTACAAGTTGTGGCTATACAATATCAAACTGATTATACACAACCAATCATACACAAAACACTATTCGATCGATCTACAATGTCTAGCAGCAGTACACAAAACCAATTACATGCAATCTATCATTCATGCCTTCGCAAACCACCAGATACAAAACACAAGTGATCCAGGCGTTCTAGCAGTACACAGACTGAGCACACAACGCCTTAACAAACTCGATCTGGAAGCTCCTAGTTATACACGAAGTGATTGCAGGCACAAATTGATCTTTCATGACAAAATCATGCACAAATTGATCTTTCATGACAAAATCATGCACGAATTGATCTTTCATGACAAAATCATGCACGAATCAATCATTCGTGATGCCATCGCAAGCGGAATATGCACACAAGCTGTAGCAATGCACACAAAACGAATGCATTCACGATGCCATGAACCTGGAAACAACATGACCAAGCTAGAAGTTTCAAGCAACAGAAACAGATCATGCAGGCCCCATATAACAAACTGAATCCAGAATGCAGCCCGATGCCTGAGCAAAAAAGGCAATCAATCCAAGACAAAATCCATTGTAGATTAGATAATACATACCGCAGCAAAGTGATTGACGTCGCGATGGTGAGCCTCATCGGCTCTCACGACTTCGACAACATCGCGGATGGTGGAGCCCTGCGGGAGGCGCCAGTAGTCGATGGCAATGGCCGGGGCAGGGACATTGGGCAAGCGCCCGCAGTCGATCTCGTGGAGGTACTGAGTATACGAGTGGATAGCTTCCTCCTCGAGATAGCCCACGACCCGATGAGCCAAGCGAGGGGAGACGGTGTAGAGCAGGAAATAGACGTTGAAGAAGACTCCTTGGACAGTTACGACGAGGGCTCTTTCATACCACTTGGGCTGGGCCACCTCCATGAATGTCATCAGATGCATCCTCTCGTTCTCGGCTTCCTCCAGCAGGGCCTTGATCCAGCCCCCGCTGTGCTCGAACCTGCGCAGCGACTTGAGATGCAGTAGCATTCCCCCCACCATCCCTGGCACCGCCGCTACCGTTTCCAGCATCATCGCCCTGCATCCATACCGCTTCTGCAAAAGCCGCAAACAATATTGCACCATGTGTTGTTACTATTATATGTATAATTGCAATATGTACCGATATTTCAAGAGATCGGCGCGCTTTGATAACCAAACTAATCTGGCATCCGAATCGCTCGATCCAAATACTAGATCTGATTGCCCCTTTGATTCATGCCTAACATTTGTAGCAATCGAGATGCATTAGAGCTATGATCCATTTCATTCGACACACGCTTAAGCTAGTTGCCCACGATCCGTGGCACGAAACCAGCTGGGGCCAATCATTGCACAATCTATATTTCACTTCAGAAATAGCTGCCCACGGTTATGCATCTCTAAGAACGATTGGGCGTTGCATCTGAAAGATGACATGTATAGAAGATGCCCAAGTTCCGGGAGGCATTAACCGTTCCGTTCATTCGAGCAATCGCAGCTACCCGCTATAATTATGCATCTTGTACAACTGCATCTGATGATCCAGGTGAGTTAATTTCAGACATAGTAGTAACTAACTTCTCCGAGAAAAGCTCATGTCCCAAGACAACTCCAACACTAGAAATATCGCCGATGCAGAATTAATATGTTGCCTGATCTGCAGGCCTTACTGAGCTACCTGTATAAGATCTATCTTGCACATACAACACACAGCAAGAAATCACTGATTTCACGTTTGGAACCAGATAACACATATGCAAAAGACTTATATGGGTTGCCTGATCTGCGGGCCTTAATATTGAGCTACTTAAAGAATGCTCAAGATAAATAATACCACACTTGGATGCACCATATCTAATGCAAATTTGAGATGAACAGTGGTCTCATGATGTCTGGAGTCAGATACCAATATCACAGTTACAAGTGAAATTAACACGAGTGCGTTGTTAGCCAATCAGGTTATAATTGCAGAGAGATAAAATCCAGCTTCAAATTCACTTGATAATCACTGATTCGTATAAGCTTAGGCTGTGAATATACCTGGAAGAACAGGTCAGTTGGCCATCGGAGCGCCTTCACAGTCCAGAATGCGATCCTATCTGTAAGATTGTTGGGAGAATGGTGCTTCTTCAGATCTATCTTCGTGTCCGAGGTGTACGTATCCCAAGGCTACAACAAAACAAGCAAAGCAAGATCCTTTAGATCGACATTAGAGCAGCCAAAGTAGGAGCTGTTCAAAGCGCTAGATATCGATCACGAGGGGGAACTTCTGAACTAGTCAGGCTGATGTGGTGCTTAACCATGCCGGTACCATCATCATATCTGATCCATGAGATGATCTAAACCTTCAGATGCATCTGACAACAGGGAGATATGATGAGACCGATTCGATTGCCCCAGCAAAAGCCGATGAATCCGCTACAATGTTCATCAGAATCTGCTACGAAAGAAGCGAATCGCGGCATACCATGAAGCAACGCCACGGCCACGCTGTCCCATCCTCCCTGAGTATGGTCTTCTTGGAGATGCCCCAATAGTCGGAGAGAACAACATCGTTGGCTGCTTTGGGATCGGCTGTACTGGCGGGGTTAGGGTTTGGGCTGATGCTCGGGCTAGGGTTAGGGTTAGGGCTGGGGGCGCTCCCTGCTGCAGTGCTGAGCAGCCGCACAACGCAGAGAGGCTGCGGCTGCTGAGGACGCCATGGCGTGGTTACGGCGATGGAAGAAGGGCTCCT
The DNA here is from genome assembly GCA_037176905.1 of Azolla pinnata. NCBI lineage: Eukaryota > Viridiplantae > Streptophyta > Polypodiopsida > Salviniales > Salviniaceae > Azolla > Azolla pinnata. The sequence goes on from JBBBWG010026313.1 coordinate 17,240, forward strand.
CGCATGGTGGGTGAGGGTCTGGAGGAGGAGAGGAGCGCGGCGCGAAGCTGCGAGGCGCAGAAGGGCTGAGCTAGCTATGCCGGCAGGCATCTGGAGGGGGAGGATAGATGTAACGAGAGATCGATCTTATTTTCAGGGGAATCGAAGAGCGATGGGGGAATCTGATACACAGGGAGGGGATCTGAACTAGGGTTTGCTGTGTCTTCCTGGAAGGATTAGGGTTTGCTCTGAGCGTTGCAGGAGGATTGAAGCTTATTGCGGGCGATGGCGATGGTGACGATGGTGTGGGAAGACGCGGGGCTTTATATATTTTCCGGGGAGATGGAAGTCAGAAAAACAGCAGAGAATTGGAGGAAGGAAAGGGGGCACGTGAGCTATGGCGTTTCGAGCTGTTGCCGTGCGGAACAAGTCAAGAAAGGAAGAAGACGAAGGAAGAAGAAGGAAGAAGAAGAAGGAAGAAAGAAGAAGAAGAAGAAGAAGAAGAAGAAGAAGGAAGAAGAAGAAGAAGACGATGAAAAGGTAGTTATTTAACTGAAATTGTGTCACGTTAGCGGCTGTTCACACGCCCGCATTGCACAAAACCGATACAGGCACAGATACGGATACATATACATATACATATACGGATACGGATACAGATACAGATACCGATACGGATACAGATACAGATACAGATACAGATACAGATACAGATACAGATACAAATACAGATGCAAACACGGATACATATACGGACACGAATACATCTAGTTTGTATTGATGCAGACGCAGAGCACGTCGATGCAGGTATAGCCGCAGATCGGAGCGCGTAGTTACGAGACACCCAACACGAAAATACAGAATGCGGATACGGACGTCGATACCGGCGCGTATACAGGCCCGACCCTGAACGCAGCTGCAACAGACGCGAGTGCGAATGCAGACCGAGCTAATAACAAATAATATGTGTGTGTGTGTGTGTGTATCGCCGCGAAGCTGCTACAGTTTACGACCAGGGAGCAGACGTGTGCGCTGTTCTGGCGAAATGCCCGATGAAGCTTGCGACTGATTAAGCTTGCCACATCGCCTCTACTGCGCTTACGCGTACAAACCACCGCCAGATTTGTCGACAAGCCGTTGCGTTTGCCAAACGCAGATGCGGTGCAGTCACTACTGTCTGACTTTGATCGAGGCCTTTCCTTCTTAATACTGTTTTTGTGATCACCGATGCCGCCACATAACCAGTACTGTGAGTTCTTTTAGCATTGGCCATTACCACCATAAGTCAATGTTTTGAAGGCCTTCCTGAAGAGAGAGCATTACCACCAATGTTTTTAAGGCCACATAAACCATCCAATGCCGATGATTCGATGTTTGCACCGCCTTCTCAATCAAACACACCTGATTAAACAAATCCCCCACGAAAAGCACTCTCTTGTGACATTTAATATGCTTTGCGCTTGGGTGTGCTCGCAGAAGCGATGACGACGAATGCTCCTGGCGAAACTTCGCACGAATTTTCGGAAACCAACTGTTGTTGGACGATTGTAAGCGATTATGCGCTTTTCTCCCCTCCGAGCATATTGTTGGAGAATATCAGAGCCCTGTTTTACGGTTAGATTTGGGTTTCCCCAGTTTAGGGTTAGTCCCCGAGCGGATTAGGTTTAGGGTTCGGTTCAGATCTGTTGCTGTTTCCGCTTGTTCGGATTCAAGGTTAGCCCCCTGAGCGGTTTAGGGTTTACCTGGTTCAAATTTGTTTGTTTGTTTTTGTGCGGTCTTCTATTTTTGCTCTTCCAGTTTAGGGTTTAGTTTATTGTGTTTCTTTCGTCTTCCCGGTTTAGGGTTAGCCCTTGCGCGGTTTAGGGTTAGCCCCTGGGCGGTTTAGGGTTTAGGGTTTAGTTTCAAAACTGCTTTCTTCCTCTGTCTTCTTCCTGCCTTATCCAAACCTCGAGCGACGACAGAGAATTCATGGCGCTTCGCTTCACCTCCTGCTTCTCCAATGGCGCGCCGACTGATCCTCGTCGCCATGGTCTCCATCAGCCTCGTTCTCGCCCTCCTCGACTTCATCGTCGTCTTCTTCCTCTTCTTGCCATGGCGCCCAGCCCTGCAACTCGCTCCCCTTCTCAGCCCAACCGGCAGCTGCAGCGGGTAGACGCGGTCGAGCATCTCACCACTTGGTTGCGGAGTTTAGGCCACCGTCCTTGCAACTTGCACCTCCACCGTTTCCCCCCGGATTCCACATTTCAAGGGTTCGGCACCATAGCTGGAGAGGGTGGGATCCTGGAGGGCCAAGAGATCGTTCAGGTTCCCCTCCGGGCGTTCATGTCTGAAGAGGTAAGCTTTTCCTTGCGTCTTTTCTCCCGGGCTTTAACTGGAGATGCTTTGCTCGTTTGTATGTTCCAGTGTCAGAAATCTCTGATTTTTATTCCGAGTGAAAGATTATTGTCATATCAAGCTTATAGATCGAGCGTATATGCCGTGGGTGTAAGTTTAGCTTATACCACGAATAATAAACGTGGATTACATGCATGCATCTGCAGATATGTACTGGTATTATGTATAGTACTTCGATCTGAGACCCGAAATTTCATAACTTTGAAACTTGGTTTGGACTGGAACAGAATGCATGCATGTGAACTGGCTCCGATGATGGCAAAGATTTTGTAAGCTATTGTCTTTCAAGTATTTTCTTACTCATTTGGGAACAGAAGGAGTTTCTCAATTAAGCAACCGCTAAAAGAAATCCGCCAAAACTCTCTATTATGGCATGTGTTTGTTCATCAGTATATTGCAGCTCGGAGCTTTCTCAAGCTTTTGATTTGCAGCATTTCCTTATAATTTCAATCATTCAAAGGAAGTCTCCCAAAGAAATGCATGGCCATTATGGACGTTTTGATTTCTTTCGATTAAATTTTATCAGCGAATGAATGCTTTGCTCATAAGATTACAGTGGCGGGTTTATTGCAGACGGCACTCGCTTGTCCTCATGTTGGTCCACTTATAAAGAAAGCGGCCTTAACACCTTGGCAAGCCTTGTGCTTACATCTATTGTTTGAAAGAGCTAAAGGGTGTAAAAGCATGTGGTACCCCTATATCTCGTTGCTTCCTACAGAGGTGGAGATGGTGGAACAACACCCATTACTATGGCCGCAGGTTTTATTATAAACGTGTTGCTGTGACATGAACATTTTCCAGGGCAATTCATTTCTCTGTTTCGAGATTTTTACACAGACGAATTTGTCACAGGAGCTTTGTGAAGAGTTGTTGTCTGGATCACCAATGCTTGCCAAACTCAAGGAGAGAACAAATACATGCAAGTATGACCTGTTTTAGTATCTTCCTGCCCAACTCCTAGATGATTACTGATTCGACAAGACTCTCGAGGATTTCAGAGAGGACCATGAAGCTATACTCTCAGCTGGTGCTAGGGTTTTGACATCTTTTTCTGATGGAACTGATTCCATCACCAATGAGATGTCCATGCGTTGGGCAGCTGCTATTTTGCTCAGTCGCGCATTCTCTTTGGACCTGGATAAAGAAGTAAAGCTCCATTCTGGATAAAGCGCCATCTTGTAGCTTTTCAATTCGTTGATCTGAATATGCTCAACCGTTTCCCTTTTGCAGAATGATGACAGTCTTTGGACTGATGGTGGTGATTCGGTTGTGCTTGTCCCTTGGGCCGACATGCTAAACCACAGCAGTTCAGCTGGAAGAGAGTCATGTCTTAAGTATGACCACAGTAGGGGAATTGCATATTTGAGTGCACATAAGAGTTATAAGGAAGGAGAGCAAGTCTTTGATTCGTATGGGCCCAACCTTTCCCCCTCTCAACTGTTGCTGGATTATGGCTTTGTTGATGAAGAAAATCAGAATTACTGCGTTGATCTACCAGTAAGTATGTCTGTTTAGATATGAGCCAATCTAATGAGTAAAATGGATTACTCTCTCGACTCAATTTTTACCGTGTTTCCCCTTGTACATAGTACGAGTCTTTAGTGAGATTAAGCTAGAATGCAACCGTTTAAAAGACTGCTTAATCTCTGCAGGCTGCAATTTTAGGTCCAACAAGAAGTACAAAAAACAAGGCCCTTCTTGATGCTATTGGGCTTCCAGCTGGTAAACTTTATTTATTCTACGACTATTTAACTTCAGAAGGATCTCTGTAAAAGCAAATGACAGGATATTCGAGTGATTCTTAATTTCTACCTTCTGATCTCCACATTGTAACAAATGGAACATCTCTTTGTAGACATTTGTATACATTTCTTTGACTTATGCACACTGTATAGTGTTTGATGTTTACAGATGGTGCTGTCTTCCCGGTCACCGAAGCTGGCGTAGATAAAAGCATCTTAGCTTGGGCAAGGGCAGCCTTTGCATCAGAAAAGGAACTTATGGCTGCCGGCTGGGATTCAGAATCAGATAAAGGGTCTTATCATAAGGCTGGCATTGCTATGGCCTATTTCGACGAACCAATTAGCCGAGAGAATGAGTCTCAGGTTTTTCATATGAAGTAGATGGTGTGAGTGCCTTTAAAGTGTCAGATATGATGGACATTAACGCATCCCAATGGCTTGTATAGGTTCTGAAGACATTACTGTCAGCTTGTGGAACAGTTTTACAAGGATACCCAACAGTGATTGAAGAAGATCCAACATTCTTGGACATCCAGAAGAACAATCAGACCAAGGTAGTGAATCCTCGATCCCCGAATCACATTTCCATAATTCCTAGAGAAGGTTGTCAGATTTTGGTAATTTGAATATTTCATGGGTAAAAAGCTGAAAAGGTGGTTCATAGGGAATTCTTCTTCATTTTGTACATTAGAGTGCTACATAGGATGATTGGCATGGTGCAAGGAATTATCAGTTCATTATCACCATAACAGAGATTTCCTCCTAACATCCATGTAGGTAAAAAGATTGTCATTTATACACATTCAAGCGGAGCGTGCAATCGTATCTGAAAAGAGGGCATTACGTGCAGCTTGGAAAAAGATATATGTCATGCTGAAAAAGTTAGAGAAAGGTGACAAGTTATACAAGAAAATAAACATAAGACAGCAAGAAGGATGAGAAGTCTGGGGGTTTTTCTCAAGGATATCATGAAGGATAAGTCAACGAGGAAGAATCAGCAATATGAAGTCCCCTAAGCAGGTGGAGAGGATGTTGAAAATGACCCCCTTTCCAAACCACCATTCAATCTACTGGAAGTAAGGTAAACTTCCAATGTATCGTTCATAAAGATTGATATGTTATGCCAGTACAGCAAAGCATTCACATTACGAATGTGTTCATAAAATGCATATTGTTTGAGAAAGAGTGTTTTCATTTTCACGTCATGGTCTTGCTATTAGAAAGGAAGCATGTAAAATTCATAATTAATGGGTATTGTACCTCAATCTATCGTTATATATATTTGCATGCATGACTAGGACTTAGATGATGTCATGTCTCCCACTTTGGCAAATTCAGCTAGCAGATGGGGCCACTTGGTCCCTATCACCCTCTTTGCCATCAAGATGGAAGTATGTCATTGTGGATCAGCAAGCATGCATGTGGTTATTTTCACCACTCGAGCGTATTATCTCGTAACATTTCAGAAGAGTCAGTTCAGTTGTTATTTTGGTTGGGTCAGTTGGGTTAATTCTCACATTTTTTCGGAAATGTAAAAGATTTTGTATTAAAAGCCCTTAAATGTTTTCCATTTGGCATCAATTTCAGGTCTTTGAGTGATCGATGTATAAGGAGCAGACAGAACACTCAATTGCCTAGCTGGTTATTCTTTCATTAAGGCGCTGAATATTCATACCCTAAAGACTGAAACACTTTTTTTCATTATTCGCATGCTGTCCTTTCCTAGTTAAGGTTCAAGGTATATGGCTCTTCATCATTTGTGTATGTACTCGGCTTTTGAGTTGAAGCTAGGAGGAGACTATTGATTCTGGATCTGCATACTAAATCGCAAGGGCCTTGTAGTAGTTGATATTTTCTGCTGAGTCTTGCACGAATTGCGGTGAGTTTCATGTCTCGTTTGCTCACCGCACACTGCAGTTTTATGTTGATTTAGCAATTAGAGTGTTGGTTGACAATAAGTCTACATCACAGAAGTTGATTGAAACTAAAAGATCCTAAAAAACGTATGATTGTTTTGCTTTTGTATTCGAGTTGCCAATCAAATGGGATCTTTTCTATTACGCACTTAGGTATAGACTTGCTGCTGTAGTCGCCCTTCTAGCTTCTATTTTGTGGTGCATTTTTCAACGGTGTATCGTGGAAAAAAGCCAAGAAAAAATCAATCCTACAAAGAGGAAGAACCTGTATTTGTTTGCTAGTCATTTACAGCAGATTCATGACAGGTTAATCAATCCATCTCCTATGGAATTTGAGCCATTTTAATTGCAAAGTGTTGAGATGAATACAAAGCACATCTACAAATGGCTTCTCTTCTCTAATTCACCGTCCCCCAAACAAGCAACCAAACTTAGTGGCAGATAAATCGTGCCCGTTTCAAAGGTCCAAACCCAGAGCTAGCTCTGTTCGGAACACAAGGATGATGGCTAATTGTGCTTTCAATGGATTGCAGAAACGGTGAAATCGTCTGTCTAAATCATCGAACAAAAATTGAGATGATCCTACCACGAATGCAATAATACAGAAAAGCATTGTTGATCGATCGATCGATTCCAAGCTCAATCCTTCCAATGCCGTCGATTGCGAGGGCCCTTGCCTTAAGAAACAAGCTTTGATTCGATTCAGCTAGGTGATACAACAGGTTCGGATTCGGATCGCCGTTCATGCAATTAACGCGAGATTAATCGATCATGACGTGATCCACTAAACGTCGTGATTAAAATGGAGAGCTTAATCACGACGTGATCCACATGAAGCATCGCAGGCTCCGATTAACTGTCGCCATGTTCAAGTTAATTACAAATTACAAACATCATTAGCACAACACCTCCATCCAGAAAGAAATGCTCCCAATTTTAGGTCATACAAAACCTAACCCTAACCCTAAAAACAGACCCACGTCCTGCAGAATAGCAGCTCAGCAGCCGAGGAGAGGGAAGAGGCAGCCATGACGAAGCTCGTGTGCGTGACTGGTGCCTCTGGCTTCATCGCCTCGTGGCTCGTCAAGCAGCTCCTGGAGAAGGGGTATACAGTGCGAGCTTCCGTCAGAGATCCAGGTTGTCACACTTATCTCTCTCTCTCTCTCTCTCTCTCTCTCTCTCTCTCTCTCTCTCTCTCTCTCTCTCTCTCTCTCTCTCTCTCTCTTTCATTATCCCTCACAATAGGACTAACAATGATCGTCTTCTCGAATCTGACATTCATGTATTCAACCTTCGTTTGCGGGTGAAAATTAGCTTCGGTTTTGTCTATCAGCCATGCTTCATATGCTTATCTGAAACATTCGACTTCCTTTTTGTCTTCACTCATGCCTTGCCTTTATGTGGTGTGCCAAATTTTTTGTGCATAACAAGAAATTGCTACGAAACATAATAGTGCCTGTGAAATTGAGATCGAGAATCCATAGAGTTCATCGGGATTTGCGCCTAATGTTTCTGATGTGCTATGAAGTGGTTTATGGAATGACTTAGATGGCACACAAGAGTGACTTATGGTTGCAAATAACGTGCCGATCTTATGTAAGATCAGATAGGTTCAGTATGCATGGTTCCTTCTTGAAAAAGATGACATATTCCCTGAACATCTTAATCTAAAAAGCTGTTTTTTGTGTTTATTTTCTCGAAGATAATGTTGTGAAAACTGCCCATTTGCGGAATTTACCCTATGCAAGCGAAAGGCTTGAACTCTTCAAAGCCGACTTATTGGAAGAGGGTGCCTTTGATTCGGCTATTGATGGTTGTGATGGGGTCTTTCATACTGCTTCACCCTTTTTTTTTAATTCAACTGATCCGCAGGTATCTGACATGTTTCAGCTTATGTTTCTTGTATCTTAACGGGACAAAATACAGACAGGCATAGATAGCTTTAAGGTGTTGTGTGTTTTGGCTTACATAGACATATCTTAAGGAAATACATACTACATAATCCTCTAATTTCTTTTCTCTCGGAATGCATATATGTGTAAATCATAAAGCTCTTTTTTTTAATTACATCCTCGAGCAATAGGAGCTTGCAAGTTGTACATGATACTGTATTTGCAGAGTATTGAGTGTGGCAGACAGAGTCTGTGTTAAATGCATGATACTGTACTATTTTACAATACACCGTTTAAAGCTCTGAATGTAAAATTAGGTAACTACCGAATCTGTCTGCAGATGCAAGTGCTGTTGATTGTAGGGAAAAAAACTAATTCGTGATGTTTTCAACTTAAATTTCCGCTGAAATTCTGCTGAGCCTTTTTCTCTGGCTTCCAGAGAGAACTGATTGATCCAGCGCTGAAAGGCACTCTCAATGTCCTCAATGCGTGCGTCAAAGCAAGGACTGTAAAAAGGGTAGTCATTACGTCATCTGTAGCTGCGGTTTCCTACACATCTTTGAGAAAGAAGGAAGACACTGTTGATGAGAGCTTTTATAGCGAACCGGAGTTTTGTCGGGAAAGAAATGTCAGTATTTAATTTCCAGATTCTAATGACCTATTGACTTCTCCATTTAAAAAGGGAATGATGAACGTTTCATCTTTCGCATTGCTTCAGCTGTGGTATCAGCTTTCCAAGACACTCGCCGAGCAAGAAGCTTGGAAATTTGCACAGGAGCACGGATTGGATTTAGTGACAATCAATCCAGCCATGGTTGTGGGGAGGCTTCTGCAGCAAAGCATGAACACAAGTTCTGAGGTTATTTTGAATTTTCTAAATGGTAACGATTGAGTAGTATATGGTTGTTGATGATGTCAACACTTAAAATGGCCTGTATGAATAGGCTTCTATCCTCTTTATTAGGTGCTGCAACATATCCAAACATTGTGCTTGGTTGGGTGGACGTTGAAGATGTGGCAAAAGCCCACATCTTGGCATATGAATCTGCATCTGCATCAGGGCGATATCTGTGTGTAGAAAGGGTGGCGCATTATAGTGAAATCGTGGAGTTGCTCAAGAATCTCTACCCTCAATTTTTGATACGTGCAAAGTATGGTTTTATCAACTATATAAGGTATCCTTGTTATGCTCCGTAATTACTGAAATGTGGTTGTTTTTTGAGCTGTCAGATGTGCAGATGAATCAGGCCCACGTGTCCCAGTATATAAGGTATCCACAGAAAAGTTGAGAAGCTTGGGAATGGAGTATACACCACTTGAAGAGTCACTAAAAAAGTGTGTTGAGAGTTTGATTGAACAGAAGTGGGTGAAGCAGGAAGTCTAATACCTTGCTGGTATCCCTAATGTGATGCGAGGAATGAATTTTGCCTTAAATAAAAAAATAACGAGCATTAATTAGTAACTAAATGTAGAGCATTGTTGATACAACATTTGCAGTGATGATGATTGAAGGCGCTGCTGACTTCTATCGGTATATTCGCCGATCTTACTCTTATAATGTATCCCATTTTGTAATGTCATTTTGTTAGACGCATACACAATGATACATGAAGACAACAGCCTATTTGGAGACATTTGGAAATCTTGAAATTCTATTATACTGCTGTTTCGCTACCTTTTCTGGTCAACATGTTTTACAATCACATCCTCTTATGAGGTGTTTGCAACTTTGCATGATACCTGGTGAAGTATAATAAGAGTAATTACAGTATCACTAGAAACAATGTCTTGAATGAGCAGTATTTGTGGCAGTATATAGAAGATTACATTGATTGATGCTTGTAAAGAACAATTTGTATTGTGTGATGTAACACTTTGCATATCCTCGTTTGTATTAGTTTTTTTATAACACATGAAATTGGGCACAAAGAACAATATCTACATCTACATAGTTTACCAATTGGCAGCTTCTCCCATGAGCACTGCATTCCCCAAAGAGCTTTATATCAAATAATGTTCCTCACAATGACATCTACCGTCGTCAAAAATATGCACACAATTTGCAGTGTTTACTTGAATCTTGCGGTTCTCAATTATCGACATCAGAGAGATGGCAGAATGGCAACTTCCACAGATCTTCATGTTCTTTGTAACACGTAGAGAGGTACCATTCGGTGTATAAACTAGGCCACATGCAACAGCCAGCTTCTCACTTTGGCCACACAATATATTCTCCTTTACATAATCTGAGCAGGCTTGCAATGGCCAATGCAAGCTCGGAGAGTAGCCCATTTGTGACAGTTTCCGCTGAATAATGCTTAGTTTCGCAGTGATATCTGTAATCCGCGGATGGCTCTCATCATCCCCAACAAATGAATGCACGTTTCTAGCAACATCTGTCCACCAACAACATCCTGCTATCTTTGGGGCTTTGCTTTTAACCCTCTGGGATTCGATTTCATTTGCCTCCGTTTGCATGCCAGCCATTGCATATAGTTTTTCCATGCTGACATATGCTGCTGTGCATTTCTCATCCAGCTGTATACATTGCTCAAAGGCCCATCTCCCGAGCTTCACATTAACCCATTTGAGGCAAGTAGCTAATATGCCCAAGAACAGTGGGAGATTGCCTGATGGTGCAACTTTGTCAAGCAAATCCTGTGCCTTGTCGAAATGCCCAGCACGTCCATATAGATCGATCATACGGGCATAGTGTTCTAGATTGGGAGTGAGGCTGTATTGTTCGTGCATATCATTGAACAGTGATTCTCCCTCTTCCAGCAAACCTGCATGGCTACAGGCAGATAGCAAAACAAGAAAAGTAACCAAATTTGGGGCAATGCCCTGTTTCCTCATTTTCGTGAAGAGGTCCAAAACCGCATTAGCATTACCTAATTGGGCATGTCCTACCATCAATGAAGTCCATGATATGACATCCTGCACTGGAAGCTTCGCAAATGTTTCTTCTGCTTTTTGAAGCATGCCACATTTTACATACATGTCTATTAATGAGTTGCCAACCAAAATATCTCTGCTCAATAACCCTTTCCTTCTCACCTCGGCATCGATGTCTTCTCCGATTTCAAGCGATCCTATGATGCCACAAGCTTTCAAAATGCATGCATACGTAACTCCATCTGGGCGAAATCCCTCCCTCTGCATCTGTCTAAAGCATTTCAAGGCTTCAGCACCCAGTCCATGTTGAGCATACCCAGCAATGAGAGCAGTCCAGGAAGCAACATTCTGCACTTGAAGCTGTTCAAATACTTCCCGTGCAGTGTCCAGTGCCCCACATTTTGCATACATATCTACCAAGGTAGTTCCCAGCATGACATCTTTTTGCAATAACCCGCGCTCTTTGATTTCTGCATGTATGACCTTTCCGATCTTAAGAGATCCAACAATGCCACAAGCTTTCAGAATGCAAATATATGTCACCACATTTGGGTAAATTTTTTCTTCTTGCATTTTCTTGAAAATTTCCAGTGCTTCATTACCAAGTCCATGTTGGGCATAGCCAGATATCAGTACATTCCAGGACACAATATCTTTAGTTGGAAGTTGTTCAAATACTTCTTGAGCCTTCGCAATTGCACCAGATTTGGCATACATATCTACTAATGTATTACCCAAGGAAACATCTTTCTGTAGAAACCCCTGTTTCCTAACTTCAGTGGCTATATCTTCTCCCACCTCAAGCGATACATTTCTGCATGCTTTCAGAATGCAAATGTAAGTTACTGGATCAGGAGAAACACCTTTGTCTTTCATTTGCCTAAAGCACTTCAGAGCATCTTGACTCCGTCCATGCTGGATATATCCAGCAATTAAAGCAGTCCATGATGCAACATTCTGCCTTCCGAATTTTTGGAACATTTCTTGTGCTTTCTCCAGCATTCCACACTTAGCATACATGTCAATCAGTGCAGTACCAAGCACGACATCTGTCTGCAATAAACCTTGCTCCCTGATCTGCGTATATATGTCTTCCCCCATCTCAAGAGATCCTGCAATACCACATGCTTTCAACACACAAATATAAGTTACTCGATTGGGGGTGAATCCCTCATCCCTCATTTGCCTAAAGCACCTCAAGGCCTCATCGCCATACCCATGTGATGCATATCCAGCAATGAGAGCAGTCCAAGATACAACATTGTGCTTTGGAATCTCATTGAACATTTGTTGTGCTTTCTCGAGTGCACCACACTTGGCATACGTGTCTACTAAAGTAGTGCCAACCGAAATATCTTTGTGCAATAAACCTTCCTTTCTGACTCGATCTTCGATTTCTTGACCAGCCTCGATCGATCCAATGACACCACAAGCTTTCAGAGCACATATAAACGTGATAGGATCGGGTGAAATTCCTTCGTCCTGCATTTGTTGAAAACATTTTAAAGCTTCATGACCGAGTTTGTGTTGAGTGTACCCTGCGATGAGCGCATTCCAAGTCACTGCATTCCGCATTGGGAAGCATTCCAACACTTCTCGAGCTTCCTCAAATGCACCACATTTGGCATATGCACTAAGCAAGGACGTAACAACGTACACATCCTCCGATATCAACGGTGTGTTGAGGATATCAGCATGAATCCTTCGAGTTTTGCATAGGCTTTTCTCCTTCCCACATATCTTGAGCAAGTTCAAAACACTGAACCGGTCTAGAAACGTCTTGGGTTCCCGCAGTTTCTTCTCTTTCACGCAAGGCCGAGCAGGAGTCGGGGCAGCACGAGCTGGAGCGTCGAGCTTGATGAGCACGGAGTCGGATAGGGACGATGCTGGAAAGCATACCTTGTCAGCATAACGATGAGGATGAGGAGGATCGTGATGAGGAGGAGGAAGATTGAAGCACGCGGAGGGATCTGTCGAGAACTCTTCCCTGAGCATTTGTCGCTCAATGGAAGCCATTGACGAAGAAGAAGAAGAAGAAGAAAGAAAGAAGAACAAGAACAAGAACAAGAAGGAAAATCTCAAAACAAAATGAAAGTATTGGAAGATTGAGATTTTAGAGAAAATTTATGGCTTTTAAATGGTGATAAATTTTAGATTTCATATACCTCTTCGATATGGTTATATTTGGTAATTACTGTTAAACTTGCGTGTTCTATTAGCACCGATTTTACAACTATGTGATAGAGATATATGTATATAAATTTATGACTTTTTAAACTGTGAGAAGTACTTCCTCGATATTGTTTTGGGTAATTAGTGTTAAACTTGTCTGTTTTATCAGCGCTGATTCTACAATTTGTGGT
>JBBBWG010026313.1:39302-89514 GCA_037176905.1 Azolla pinnata
CTGATTCACATGTACAAGAGCTGATATCAGCTCACACATCCACTCTCTAAAAGCTCTCTCGCGTACATCCGCTCTCTTAGTCCCCACATCCGCTCTCTAGTATCCAGCAGTATCTGGCACCATCGGCATGCGTCCACATCTTCTCTCTAGCATCTGGCACCATCGGCCGCATGCATCCACATCCGCTCTCTAGTATCCTGCAGTATCTGGCACCGTTGACGGCATACGTCCACATCTTCTCTCTAGCATCCGGCACCATCGGCCACATGCACCCACATCCGCTCTCCCCTATTATCCAGCAGTATCCGGCACCATCGGCCACATACACCCACATCCGCTCTCTATTATCCAGCAGTATCCGGCACCATCGGCCACATACATCCCACATCTGCTCTCTACTATCCAGCAGTATCCGGCACCATCAGCGGCGTACGTGCACATCTTCTCTCTAGCATCCGGCACCGTTTTCACATCTGCTCTCTAGAATGCGGCACCATCAGCGGCGGCATACATCCACATCTTCTCTCTAGCATCCGGCACCGTCGGCGGCGTACATTCACATCTGCTCTCTAGAATGCGGCACCATCGGCGGCGGCATACATCCACATCTTCTCTCTGGTATCCGGCGCCGTGGGCCACATACATCCACATCTGCTCTCTAGAATCCGGCACCATCGGCCACATGCATGCACCACATCTGCTCTCTAGAATCTGGCACCATCGGCCACATGCATGCACCACATCTGCTCTCCACATGCATGCACCACATCTGCTCTCTAGAATCCAGCGACACCATCGGCCACACGCATGCACCACATCTGCTCTCTAGAATCCGGCGGCACCATCGGCCACACGCATGCACCACATCTGCTCTCTAGAATCCGGCGGCACCATCGGCCACACGCATGCATGCACATCTGCTCTCTAGAATCTGGCACCATCGGCCACACGCATGCACCACATCTGCTCTCTAGAATCTGGCACCATCGGCCACACACAACCCACATTCCCACATCCGCTCTCTAGCTAGCTAGTCATCTTCCTCCTCTTCCATCACGGGGACGCTTCCCTGACAAGCGTATGCATCGATGCCCTTGGAGCTCAGCGACACATTCACACTGCACGCAGCCGCAAGCAGATGGCGGTGATGATGATGATGATCCCCGTGGCCCGCGATGCGGGAAGAGAAGATGCTCGCCATGGCCGGTGAAGATGGCCTCACCTCGCCCCTCACCTGCACCGAAACCCCGCTCTGCAGCACCCCTCGCTCCACATCGTCCGAGAGCTTGGCCCCCTGCAATGGCGTCGGCCCCTCCACCGAGAGCTCCAGCTCCATGGCGACGCTGGACCTCCCCTCCACCGTCGTCTCGCCCATCCACCGCACCCCGACCCGCTCCCCGTAGTAGTAGAGCGAGGCGGAGCTCCCGCGGCCGATGCGGAAGGGCCCCGAGTTGGGGTTGTGGAGGGCGAGGGCGGCGAGGAGGGTGAGGTTCACGGAGGTGATGGAGGAGCGGAAGCCGGCGGGGGAGAGGGAGAGGAGGCGGATGGAGGTGATGCGGAGGGAAGGGTCGAGGGGAGTGGAGAGGAAGAAGAAGTAGTAGAAGAGGGAGGCGGCGAGGGTGAGGAGCGTGGCGATGGCGAGGAGGAAGAGGGAGAAGGCGAGGAAGGAGCGGGAGGGGGAGGGGGAGGGGGAGGATGGGGAGCTGGTGGCGAAAGCTTTGAGATCCATGGCGGAGCAGAGCGGTGCTAGCAGACCTTCTTCTTCTCTGCTCTTCTTCTTCTGAATCTTCTTCTTCTTCTTCTTCTTCTTCTTCTTCAACAGGAAGAGGAACAGAGAGTATCTACAGAATTTATTTATTTACTTATTTATGTACTTATTTTTATTTACTTATTTATTTTTATTTAATTATTTACTTATTTATTTTTATTTACTTATTTATTTACTCAGTTACTTATTTATTTTTATTTAATTATTTATTTACTGAGTTACTTATTTATTTTTATTTAATTATTTATTTACTTAGTTACTTATTTATTTTTATTTAATTATCTATTTACTTTTTTGTTTTTATTTATTTGTTTGTTTACTTATTTACTTATTTTTATTTATTTATTTATTTAGTTACTAATTTTTCTTTCTTTCTTTATTTAGTTACTTATTTTTATTTATTTATTTATTTACTTATTTACTTATTTTTATTTATTTATTTATTTACTTATTTACTTATATTTATTTATTTATTTATTTACTTACTAATTTTTCTTTCTTTCTTTATTTAGTTACTTATTTATTTATATTTACTTATTTACCTACTTATTTTATTTTTTATTTACTTACTTATTTTTATTTATTTATTTACTTATTTTTATTTCTTTATTTATTTATTTACTTATGTTTATTTGTTTTTATTTATATTTTTATATTTTATATTTATTTATATTTCTAATATTCTGAGCTCTGCTTACAAAGCAAATGTTCCAAAGCTTTGCTTGGCAATGTCTCAAGGCTTTTTTAGGGTTTTTTTTCTAGGGTTTTGGATTTAGGGTTTAAGGTTTTTGGGGCTTTCTTCTTCTTGGGGGGGCCTTCATTAGGGCTGTTTTTTTTCTAGGGTTTTGGATTTAGGGTTTCTTTAGGGTTTGCTCAACCCTAATGCAGCAGTTACTCCCCTTCTTCTTCTTCTTGTGGGGCCCTTCTTTAGGGCTGTTTTTTTTCTAGGGTTTTGGATTTAGGGTTTCTTTAGGGTTTGCTCAACATCTCTTTCCTCTCATCATACATTCATACATGCATGTTTGTACCGACTTACCGAATAAAAGCTTCTTATAAACCAGATCGATCAGAAGGGCTACTTATTCAGCGCAGTTTTACGCGAACTAATATAAGCTGGCGAAAGCCCGTATGGCCACGTGACACGTATTGGCACTAGGAAACGAAATTATACGTGGCTTGCGAGCGAGAGAGAGCCTGAGAATGAGTTCCAGCTCCTCCACAAACAAAACACCACGACAAGGGCCCGGTTCCTTCTGTATCGAAAACAACTGATTCCGAAAAGAGTGGCCTCCTTTCTGGCTCCCTTGAGAGAAATGTCCCGTGAGCGAAATTTCGATCCGGCTTTTGAAGCTCTTCCGGAATCTTGGAAAGACAAGCTTTACAGGCCCAGCTTCTGAGTTGTGGCATTTCGTTGGTTCAAGCTCGATACGATCACCGGAGAATTCACCCAAATTTGCTATGAAATCTTTCTGGAGTGATTTGAGAAAGAATCTTGCACCAGGTAATGCCAGATGGCGCACTGTAGCTTGTCATCATAGCTCATATCATGCTCGAAAGGAATCCGTGATCTTTCTTCCGTCAGTGATGACACACTTGTGAAACTACTTCTCAAGGATTCTGCTCTGAACCATAATACAGTTTCTTTTCTTTCACTTGATGGCCTCAAGATCCTAGGGATGATACATCGGCAATCGATATTCCGAAGACTGTACAAAACTTAAGATTTTGCAGCATTTATCTTGGCATTCAGATTCGACATCTGTATTGGGACCCTACTAACAGAATTTAACAGATTTCTCACCATCCACGAGTGGAGAAAGATCAATCCCTTGGCATCGCTTAAAGAAAGTTTTGATTTCGACAAGCTTATAGCTTGTGCTTTTGTTCAACAACATTAAACCTTGTTCTACTGTGTTTAGATGCATAAAACTGTCTCAGGATGCAGTAAACGCCGACGGTAATCACTTCAACCTCATAAAGGTATGTACATAACTAATACCACTTTTGCATGTACATAACTACTACCCCTGTGCTTTCTTTGGTGGGTTGATCAAGAGCAAGAAAATACTGGTAATGCTGGCTACAATACTCCTGGTTTTTACTCATTGAGGCAAAAAACAGCTTCCACTAGACAGCAAAAGAAGTAAATTCATAGTATATGCTACAAGCTCAGAGTATGCACGCAAATTTCCCAAATCCTGACCGGACATATCACCATGCTTAGAAATGGTACTTCCTTGAAAGCATACTGCAACCAATGTACTTTCAAATACATTTGACAGTGCAACCTCGATACCAAAGTACCTTCTATGTTGCCAGGGTAACAAGCATGGATTTACATGAGGAGATTGATTCCATGTTCCTTGACTGAATCCACGACAGCTAAAAGCTTACCCTCTAACTTCTCATTCTTTCGAGTGTAATATAGAGCTGTAAACACATCAGCTTCCATGGCACGTTCAGCCAAGACCTGCCCAACAATCCGGCACGCAGTTATATCACATCGAGACTTCAGCACCGATCTCAGATCCTTTGAATTCGTACTTGCCACCGCTACCACTTTGTTACTCATTCGGTGCATGATACTCGCATGTATATACTTTGACGAAATGAATACATCTAGAGTGAAAGGTAGCATATACGCTTCAGTCCGATGCTTGAATGATCTCACAGGTCTATTCTCACCTTTCTTCGATTTCTTAGGTGCTGGTTTCTCTTCTTTGTTGAACTTCCACTTCGGTTCATCCGACTTTGGAGGTAAGTCATCGAGGAAGAGATCATCATCCTTGTAGACCTTCGGAGGACGGTAACTCTACAAAAAAATAGGAAAAGCTTAGATTTCATTATAAGGCATGATCTATGGAATGCTTTCAAGAATATATGCACACATAAGATATCATGTTCAAATTCCGCATATCTGATATACAACCATCATTGCTATTCTCATCCCACTCATTGTCTTTAATAGGATAACAGCAATATATACACACAAACCTTCTCTGCATACACATTCCTTGAAAAGATTCGTACAGTAGGATTGGTTCTCAAGTGATTAGCGACGGATCGAAATGCTCCTACTGCAATCATTTTCCAAGCATCGATCCTCCTGTCAATGTTGATGCGTTTCCGTGAGGAGTTTATTAGCTTTGTTGCAGTGATCAGAAAATCTCATACCATACTGACAGGTTGAACAATGGTGACAGTCCTTGGAAAAACATGACTTTTTGATGTTAACTTCAGACTCTATGATGGCATACACACAGACAAACATGTACAAACTCCAAGACTAGGCTAAGGAAGGCATCATTTCATCACTAATCTCCAGTTAAGCTGTTATCAGTTTATAAAAATTCCAAATCTGCATCAGCTAGCTTGCGGCGATTTTTATGTACAAAACCAACAACAAATTGCATAAACTTGACTATGCTTCGTTTCCAAGATGACAATCCCATGCTTGTTGTAGTAGAGCAGGCAATATCAAAACCACCCCCGAAGACCTCAAGAAATCTTTCTACAGCTTCCGTATCATGACCCGCAACAATAAGAATCGCACATCAAATACTTGCCTCCACAATGAGCTCACGCTATCTTCAACATTTAACAAAACGAGGACCGACGCCTCCGCTTCCAATCCGTCCTCAAAAGCGTAGACAAGTTCCGCAAAGGTGGAGATATGGATTAGCGAATCATACCAAGGGGGGAGAGCTCAAACGTTGCGAAGCCAAAAGGCACCCCAGAGAAACGAAAGCGGGATCAGGGCTCAAATTCCTGCAAAATGCAACAGTGTAAGGAAGAACCGGATCAACGAAACCCCAAGAAAACCTTAGGGTTTAAGAACGTTTGAGAGGTTCGGGTTTTGGTTCGGTGAAAATAAAGCACTTGGTTTTAGGTTCGGTATTCTTGGTGTTGAATTTTTTTGGCTTCTGGATTCAGTTGTGTGATATGCTTCTGCTTCGGGGATTCAATAACTGGATTCGGATTCGGATCGTTCGCTTTCGTTTCTCGGATGTTGTTGAAATCGGCGCTTCGTTGCTCGGATGTTGCTGAAATCAGCGCTTCGTTGCTCGGATGTTGTTGAATTTGGCGCTCAAATTCGCTTCGTTTCTAGGATGTTGTTGAATTTGGCGCTCAAATTCACTCGGTGATTCCACAATTTGCTTTGTGTTTGAGCTTGAACTCTACTAATTCTGCGAAGAAAGCTGTTATGTTTTTAATGAGGTCAGCCCCGAAATGTAGGCTTGCATTCGCAAAACG
This sequence comes from Azolla pinnata, assembly GCA_037176905.1. Taxonomy (NCBI): domain Eukaryota; kingdom Viridiplantae; phylum Streptophyta; class Polypodiopsida; order Salviniales; family Salviniaceae; genus Azolla; species Azolla pinnata. The sequence goes on from JBBBWG010026313.1 coordinate 45,325, forward strand.
AAACCCATCTGCTCAAATGAAGGTTGATATTCTCGGCACCCATTTGTTTGAAATTTCGCTTCGTATCTAATATCTGCAACAGAGCTTCAAACATCTTCAACCAGCTATCAGCCTCCGATGGAGTTGGCTTTCGTGCTCCGAGGTATGAGCTCAATTATATCTAGACGAAGTAAATGCAACGGGGATGCACCCTAACATGAACCAACAAAGCTTCTATTTCTGTAGGTTCAGGACTTGCTACAACGGGATGATAATTGATCCTCACAATAACCAGTTTTTTTCCATGGAATGATCCCAAACTATGCAAACATAAAGCAATCGTTCCTACCTGCACCCTTCCCAATCGAGCTCATACATATACAATTACCGTACCCACTAGCAAGAGTCCAAGAGACTTGCTAGAATAAGCATGTATAACAACATTCACACACGGCGCACACTTTTGTCGAGCGATTGTGTCATTAAGGTAAAACCTCGATGATGCTTAAAAGCTTTTCTTGCATACTTTTTGCATTAATCTGGGTGTTTTTAACAGTTTTTTTTCCCCCAAAGTCCCATAACTGAGCATACAAAATGTTGGAACCATCCAAAACCAGCTATATATACAAATATGGCTCACTCCGACAATGTCTTTTCAAAGCATGATGTTTGGAACCAAACACTGAATATGGACAAAGCTCCATTTCATAAAAATAGAGAACTCACAAAACCCACACACTTTATATACAATAAGATGGAAGGATTCAAAAGCACTGAAATTTACATTTTACTTGGGTTAGCTATGTTGAGATTCTTGAGAAGGCTCCGTGAGTATTTGTCGCGTACCACCTTTCTACTCGTTCTTTTTGCCCTGACCCAAGCTGGCTCCTGAGAAGTAAAAACCAAAAATCACAGTTCTTTGGCAATCCGATGCAACGTCATAATTGATCTGCAATTAATCAATCTGAAGGCTAGAGAGAAAGAGAGAGAACCTCAGGTACGAAACATGAAAATCCAAATTTTACAAGCAGCAGTAAGTGTTCCATCAGGAGAATGGCAGCCAGCCCCGGTTCTAATTTCCATGTTCCTTGTTGATCATATAAGCATACTAGAAGGGCACAATTTGTACATATGGCCATTATTCCAAGAAACTGTCACACAAAAATCGAAGATTGGAGTTTTTGACTATGCATTTTCATTCACCATAAAGCTGGTACCAATGCGAAATACAAGATAAAAAATAACTGCCCAGGTGACAGAATCCCTGATTATTGATTGAAAACTGGAAACATGTATTGCTACCTTCCTTTGTGTGCACATGTAATGAAAAAAGAATAGAAACTTACTTGGAATATATTGAGCCATGCACCAATGGAAGCTGCAGCACGAGGTTCTGGACGTCGTAGCATCACAAGTAGTTTCAGAGCATCTGATCTTATTTCAACTAAATTGTTCTAAAAAGATAGCAAAGGTAGCAAATGTTGATAATTACACCCTTACAAGAAAAGATAAAAAGTTTTAAGTTACATTGTGATGAGAAAAGATATTTACTTGTGAACGTACTCTTAATACAGGACTGGAGGTTGTTATACCTCTTTAACAACATAAACTGGATGGGGGTGCTTGTTTTCCAGCCTAATGAGATGAATCTATAATAAGATGTGATATCCAGTGTTAACCCACTATCTATAGAAGACTGGAGGTAATCCTACAATCCCTGGACCATTAGATAGGGGCTGCCTATTAACACCCTTATTCGAGGTTGGGAATTATTATGGGGGATTTGGATAGCCATACGTGCCCTTCTGGGGGTCTTACAATAAGATCTCTACTAAAATTAACAAAAAATGGTTAGCATTGTTACCATGAGTGCAAATACGAAAACTAATGGAAATGCACTAGCAAACATTGTCACCATGCCGAACTGTAGTGTAAGCTCCAAGAAATCTGCAAATCATACCATAAAAAATTTCATGATCGTTATATTATATCAATGTATGAAAAAACAAGATCCTTTACCATCGAAAAGTCCATCATCCAAGTTGTCTCCCACGCTTGCAGTGTACAAAGGCTTCAAATACTCTTTTTCTACTTGAGGCATATGCGGCCTTGATTTTTCATCTGGATCTTTCTTTTCCTCCTTTTCCATACTACAATTTTTTTTAAATGAAAATCAGGAATATATATTTCTTACCAGAGAATATTTCACTCCTTAAGAAATAGGAAGATACATACTGAAAGACATTGTATTTATTACGACGATAAGCTATGTATGGCAACATATTCTCCACAATATTGTTGATAACCTGTAAAAATTACACAAACGTGTGTTCCCACCTGTTTTAGCAGCCAACTTAGCCAGAAGTTCCAAGTGGACAGGCACTCATGGTGAAATCAAACTAACACTGTTAAACCATACACACAAGCAACAACCTGCATGTAGCTGTTCCTTGCAAAATAAGATCTGAGAAATGTTGATCAAGACTTACTTGAGAAATTACCAAACGTTGGATAAGAAACTGCCGCAGCATTTTGAAGTCACGTTGAAATAATGCTTGATAGAAAAGGCCTATGTACGATTGCATGAAATACACCCCAAAGACCTATAAAGACATCAAACCACTCCCATGACTCCCACATGAAGTAAATACGAGAAACTTGTGCAAAAGAAATGAACCTTGTAAATGAGACTATCTGCTTCAGCTACTTTGTTGACATGATGCTGTGATTTAGTTAATCGAACAGAAAACTTCCCGCCTAATTTGGTGAAGTATTGTATCAATAATAGGTACACCCCTGTGATCATGAACCTAATGGAAAAAGAAAAAGAAACATTATAATGTATATATCATGGGTTTAACCAACAAGACTATTCATACTTTAAGATGGAGGACTTGGTTATATAGCTCAAGTGAGCATATGCAATTTCAAATGGCAGCTGAAGACACAATACTCCTGCAATAACAGTTGCATTGTTCCGAAAGCTTTTAAAGTGTTCGGCCCATTCCTCCTCTTGAAAAACTTGTCTCTCAGTTTTTGATAATTCTTGATTACTCATTTTGGCAGCTGACTCTTCAAGAGCTGGTGGAAGCTTCACAATGTAATCCTTATCCAAGGAAGAGCTTTGGTTCCACCTAATACAGCAATCCCAGAAAAAATAACTAACACCATACTTCCTACATAGTCGATGTTAATGACACGAGAACTGAGACTGATTTGACTAATCTGGATTAGATTTTGCAGACAAGTAATCAGGAAACTTTCCAAAAACAAATATTGTTTCACGATGTCAATGTACTAAAATACATTCCAATCTAGAAGCCTTCTCCCAAGCCTCAAGTTCTTAATTCAGGCACCTGTCTAAACTATGAACATAGGAATGTTGAAACCTAGCTCCTCTGACCACCTTGGTACTCAATTCATGTACCCATGCTCAACCTGTCAGTTGAGGAATGTCAGAACTTCCTCCAACCACCCTGGTTCTCAACTCACACACGCTATTCTCAGTTCCAGCACTCATTCAATATGTGTGGTTATAGTCATCAGAGACTCCTCTCAAGCAGCCTGGTTACTCTCCTCATGTACCCTGCCCTAAATATATGAATTATTCACATCCCTTAGGTTCAAACATCTTGGCAAAATAAGACAGATCCCAACTGTATCATCACCAGTAGAATGAAATTCGGAGATCATACCACTAGGAGCTATATATTACAAACTATTGGACAAATTGTGCATGGATTAAAAACATGACTACATATAATCCCTAACCATAATCACTTCCAAACGCCTAAAACTGAAGATAATATAGAGGGACTATCTGATTGGTAAGGAAATTTAATTAAACCTTGCTAGGAGTGCAGCATTTTTCCGCTTCCAAAACTGCAAAAAGAGAACAGCCCACGTGACAGCAACAGTTGAGAATAAAGGCGGGATCACAGACTCCCAAGACCTACATTAAGCTCATCTCCCAACAAAACAACCATCAGAAAATGTGGAATGAATTTGAGTCAAAATAATATGTTTATTTTCAGACTAGAAAATTACCCTAAATCTGTACAATAAATCAAAATACCCATCATAGAAGGGTAAATAAGCCATTGTGTATACATCCCAAGGAAAGTAAAATATATTGCAACCTGGAATACCAAGACACAAAGGTAGAAATCCCCTTAATCTTTCACTCTTCAGTTGTTAACACTCGGGAAGAAATACAATCCAACCATACCTTAGGGCCGAAATATGAGTATATAGAATCTATGGGCTGATGCGTGAAGTCAGTCCATTTTAGAGCCCAGTTTTGTAGGAGGAGTTTCCGCTTGTTTTCATCTGCAAGCTTTACATTATCAATGCAATGCAGAGGAAGTTGCAAACAAGATCAGATGAAACAAATTTGAATATAACTCCAGAACCATGTTGTGTCCACTAAATGTGGGAAGTTTTTCCATTACCATGTAGAATTAGCAACTCCTTTACGATTTTTTCATTTTCCAATCTCCATATAAGGGATTCTCCTGGTTTCCATACAAATTCTCTCGTCTCTCCAGGATACTTCAGGAATACCTCTTCTTGACCATGATTTACCTGCAACATTATAATTACTAGGAACACTCACCCCATGCATTTTCCATACTTCGTACCTTACATCTTCTTTATTTTACTGTGGAAAGGTACCCGTTGCCACTGCATTATGTTAATAAAATAACTACTTTGTTTATTTTTTCCGATTGAAGCCATGGTAAATGCTTTGCACTTAATACAGAACCACCCCTTTCTTTCCTCACTTGAATCCAATCAATTTGACATGCTATATATCCCAGAGGTGTTTGAAATAAGTACCACTTCTTCATATAGCAGCGAATGGATACATTCATATCGCTCAGTCCAGCTGAATAAACTGTTATCTTCATGATGACGAATGAAAAAATCCCTTGAATTCCACTGAAATGGCATATCAAGTCCTTGAAAACAGAACAAAAAACACATTATTCTATAAGCACAACCATAAAGGGGCAGTTTGAGAAAATGGAAACCATAAAAGTAACATTTTGAATGTGTATGCAAAGTCTCGGTCTAAAAGAATTATCCTGTGGTTGAGTTAGATTAAATATGCACAGTGAAATGTAGGGTATAATTGACACGCATCATTTGGTCAAGAGAGCCCATTCCTGCATTTGCTCACCAATGGCAGTTGGTTTTCGCATTTCAAGCGTCTCTGCCATCGAACCCAAGACCTGAATTGGAGCCCCAATCTGTGGAACCAAAGCCATTTAACTCACAGAGTTTAGGCACATCACCATATGCATTACATGACACACTTTTAAGCACCAGTTTTGAATACACTAGACATGAGTGGAAATTTTTAGGAGGGGTAAGCGCAAAAAATTGGGGTGTGATAGGATACAGATGAGATCTAATTATCTCACACATATTGGCATCTAATCCTCATTATTCTTTGATTGTTCTTAAAAGGATTAAATACCACTCTGGACAGGTTGGCCATAATCAACTAAAGCCTCCACAATAGATAATCGGCTTTTCAATCAATGAATTGGCATGCTAAGAGAAAGGACAAAGGAAACGTAATGTGGTCATATTTTCACCAGGTGAATTTCTTACATCCTCAACAAAATGTTGCAGCAATTGTGTGAGCTCGGCTTTCATTTACATAGCAGGAAGCTAACAAGAATGTTTGAGCAATGTCGGCTTTATCTACTGAACCGATCTTCAAATTTGACACTTTACTAATTCAAAACCTTCCATAGATAAATCAATTGAAAATTACATATAGGCCTTCCATTACTGGTTAAAGGAGCAGCTTTTCCAATGCCATGATGCCTGTTTTATCCAAAAGAAATCCACTGGCCCAACCTAAACCATTTCTTGCAAGAATCATCTCGGAAAAATCATGTTTTATGGACAAAAACTTCGGATGTTGTATTGATTCAAAAAGAAAAGTTTTATAAAGCTAAAAACCAAGATTGTAGAGTTTAAGAAAGGAGCAAATTTTAACATCACATTAACTAGTACATGAGTGCATCGTGTAGTTTTAATGCACAAAAACTTAAGCAGACAAACCAAGGATTTCTATGAGTACCTGGAGGTTTCATTGTTTTCGCCTCAGTGCATAGAATTTTAGAATAGAAGTGAGAACTTCACAAAATAATTGGTGTTAATATTTGAAAGCCTAGATGGATGGGTAGATAGATAACACACACACACACACATACACATAAAGTATAAATGTACATATGACTTACGATAAGTCTTGTATATATCTATGCAATGCATATGTGTACATATGCATATACATGCATAAATATGGAATCCCAATGAATCAACTTAGCTAACCTTCAGGAAGTGCTCTGAAGAGATTCCTTCTATATCTTCTAACAAGAGGCCCTTGTTAAGTAGCTCCATTTTCAACCGTCCTATAGCACAATCTGGAGGTTCATCTCTCTTTAGCGAACGAAGATCTCTATCATCTTCTTCGATCCTTGTACGGTTAGGTGCAAGTGGGATCGCCTTGCTGTACACTATCGCGAGTTCGAACAGCACAGAATCTGGATCCCTTCCACTGGAAGACTCCGCAATGAGATTCTCGCTGGCCATATCCTTTATTTCAGGCTGCAAATTGAGTGATTCGAGATTAGTTCAAACCAAGAGATGTCTTCTTTTCTAAACTTCGTCCATCAAACCTCGATTATAGTATATAAATAGATAGCGATTCAAAATCGAAGAGCGGCAGGTCATGAGACTGTTGATTTGCGGTGAAGAAGATAGTTCGGCTGAGGGACGGATAGGACGGATAGGAAGAGGAAAGGCGCAATGATATGGATTGTCGAGCGGCAAAATTGACGCAACTGTGTCGTTCAGGGCTCACCCGATCGATAGAAGTAGGAAAACGTGGCGGAGACGATCAGAGAAGCAGCAGAAGAACATGACGACGACGACGAGGAAGAAGAAGAAGAAGAAGAAGAAGAAGAAGAAGAAGAATGGCGGCAAATTGCATGCAAAGAATTTGCTATATTATTCCACGTACATGTATACGTATCCGTACATCTACTACACCGTATATCTACATGTATACCTGTGCCGTACATATACATCTACATCTACAATGTTAATTGAGATATAGTGATACTTCTAATCAATTTTGACCAAGGTCTAAAAATGATTGGAAGCGCCATTTCAATTACTACTCCGGCGTGTTCCTTAATCAGCTAATCATGCTCTAATAACAGTGTTTTCGTTCTCTTGCTCGTACTGTATAACGTCAATGCATACGCATCCAAAACAGCTTCGTTATTATAAGGAAGTTGTTCTCAAGTGCTTGATAGTTATTTGATCCGATGATTCGTGCTCCGATCGGGAAGGATATAATGTTCCGATCGCACTGCTTAAACATACCATTGATGCAAATCCATGATAGTTACCAATTAGATTAGAGTGATCAGATCTGACTTATTTTCGCCTCCCTTTTTCAACAAGCATTTTATCGTGAAGTCGCATTACAGTCTTTGTCTTCCCTATGTTTTTCCCGGCCTTTTGTGCACACATTTTGCCCTCATCTCTGTATAAAACATGAATCATCAAAAAGAAGATACATTGTCAAGCAGGATAAAAATCACAGGAGTTGTTGAAAGAAAGAAAGGACCAACAAAAACCTTGCACGAAAGATGATTTAGACATGCTCTACACATCTCCATGGCCACCCAAATTATACTTTGATCCACCAAAATACGAAGGAAGCTCTTGCCAGCAATAGTTTGTGTGTTGATTCATCTTTGAAATACCATTAATGGTTCAGACAACAACCTCTACACACACATGATTGATCTGATAATCACCTTTTGTAAGCCTATTGTCAGATACTGCAGAATGAATATATATATATATATACACAGCTCCCCTTCTCCAAAGAATGTGGCATACCATTTGGAAAAGAAACAGTCCAGTCTTCCATTCCAATTCCATTGCTTCATGTTACAGGGGTATCATTCTCTGTTCCAATTTCTCATATATATGATTCAATAAAAGGAGAAAGTGAAGCATAAGATATCCATAACTTGTCTCCTAGACAATTTATTCCATCCATTTAACCAAAACCACCAAGTTGAGGGACGTGGTGGCACTCTTGTAAGATACAATCTCAGTAGGTATGTCCATTGTGGCACCACAAGCATCCAATCCTGATGTGTTATGAGTGTGACCTACAAAGCATGAACACAATCATTAGACCTCAAATGGATGAGTGCCGAAGACTAATCAATCAATCATTGACAACCCCATCACTCAGCATATGTATGCTCTACTCAAACCAAGGGATCCAATCATGCATGCATTTTAGACACACTTCCAAGTAGGAAGTGGGTTGAATGGCAAGAGACCATCATCAATGCATAATGAGAGAATGTTAAGACACTAGGAAGTTCTGTAATGCATGTTATAATATACAAAATTCATAGAATGTATGCGACCTTTGCTTCATGTGACCATTTTTTTCTTCTTTTTAGGGCGTGAATTCAGCTTTTTTGTGAAGCATTGAGTGGCTGTAACTGAGAGCCACTCTTGTAATCTCCTTGCCCTTGCTTCCAGAGGTGGCTTGAAATTAAAACGCCCTACTACATTATACCAGTCCAAATTAATGAGGTGCTCTTCCCATCAAGAATTGGTGCCAAGAAAGAAACTAGTTTCAAATTCCCAATTCGCATAACAGGGCACCCACCTGTATCGACCCTCAATGTATCTTCTGATCCATCCTCAATAGCAATGATTCCCCCATCCTGGAATATCAAATGCAATCAATGATTAGCAAAATACGTGGATTGCAAGTTGTACAATCAATCAATTTTGCTATATGTGAACATGTGGGTGTTTCAATCTTTGCAAATGGCATGGAAGGCCAGCATAATGCATCATGTCTGCTTAGATTCACTAAGGTAATTGATACACCGATTAATAAAATATAAGAAAATAAACTGAAATTACTTACCGAATCACGAACTATACTCTGATTGCGCCAATGTGCCAATGGTGGAACAAGAAGCCTTCCTATCAAAAGTCAAATGAACTTTACATGGATATGCTTTATATGATAAATACAAAAGGCAAGGGCAGGTGGAAGCTATCATAGTGGTAAAACGAACTGCAATAAAACGTGTTCATCATAATTGTCTCTGGCCTTACAAACCATTGGAGATCAGGAGTTCAACCCCTGTCTGGCATTCTCAAGTGATAGAGAACATAATTGTTATCCATAGTTTGATTGTTACATATTAAGAGGGGAGAGGACATGCAGAAACACAACCAAAAGGTAGCCCGTGTTTCTTTACGTCACTTACCAGATCTGGAGGTTTTCAGCCCAAATGCCTTTGACACAAGCTGGTTTGAAACTGATACTGTTGGCGCTGGAAGTGGTGGTGGAAGTCTATGCTGAAAAGACAAATATAGCATGCAAAAATAATGCGTAACAATCAATGAGATGTATTGAGAGGAATAGATGCCCTTGCCACAGAAAAACATTTCCAGTTATACAGAAAAGGGAAACGTCTATTATCTTACATAAATTTCTTCTTTATCAATTCTACTTATATACAAAATAATAAACAGGTACAAGTTACAGGTGGTCATTCAACCTCTGACCTATTGTGTGTGGACATGTGGTATGTGAATGTGAGTGATGTATGCATGATACTCAGTGTATGCGCATGTGCATGTGAGTGATGTTTGATGCTTGTGCATAATACAGTCATGTGCATTATGTGTGTGTATCCATGCACTTGCATCTATATGTGAATATGCATGATCCATGTGCATATCTGTATGTATGTTCAAGATGCATATGCATATTCACATGTATGCATATGTATTACATAAACATATGTGATTACCTTTGCTACTTTAATATCTTTGGGATTGTCCCTGATGCTGCATTCATCTTCTGGACTATTAATGGTAGTCGATGAACATCTTGAAATACATGACACAATCCTTGCCTGAAGGGATTGAAGAAAGGGTTTTAACACCTTAATCGTTTACAAATAACTGAGAACATTAAGCATAACTGTTTATTCAATCAAACCAAGTGCAGGTCACAAAATATCTCAGCAAAGCCTAATTTAAACACCCTATAATTGCATTATTGCTAGCACGTAACCTCAGGAGACTCCTCTATTGTCCAACCAAGGGCCTATTTATCTTTACAGGAAAGCCTCGTCCTAGTGAAAAGATAAGGTCATGCATCATATATATAGCATCTATGATCACCATAGGATGGACAGTATTTTTGCATATTTCTTCACAATAACTTCTCTATCTACTTACCCCAAAGTTTAGTAACAAGCATTGGTAATGCTGCTACCAACTATTCTATGAACATTACATGAGACTTTGTTCAGTGACACTCAATCACTCCACTGATAGACCAATTTAGCAGTCTACTCACATATTTGTGTCTTTTTCTTGAACACTAGTACACCATCATATCTGTGTCCAAGTTTTTTTTTATGGCTGGAATCGGAGCTTGATCAATTACACTCCTTTATGAATGCCAAGATTATGATTACAGTGTAATTTCAGAAACTTCAATCATCGATGTAACTAAAGAAACATGCCAATCTGTGGATGTTTGTCCATATGGTGTACATCCTCAATCCTGGCTATTAATGCAACAGTATATCACTGCCAGATGCATTGACTGCCAAAAGTTCAGGATTATCAGATATTTCTATATCTACAAGAGCCTGTAATACTATTATTAAAGATTATTAAATTTCAAATCAACACTAACCTTTGAGTCCATATTTTGCTGAGCCTCTCGACAATTTTTCTCTTCCAATTCCAGTGCTTGATCGGCTTCCATGTCATCTTCCTCATTCAAAGATGCATTGCTATCAGCCTTCATACAAAACAAAACATTACTGATATGAAGATCATATAATACACAGCATTATAATTTCTTGTAAATAGCCCTTAGTAATATTGGTCTCATTCCATCTTGCAAATGCAATATCAACCTTCAGCATAGGAAACCTTTGGTTATGAGCTAAAGGTGCAATAACCATTCAAGGAACATTGACAAAATATCCTCCTACATTTCAACAAAATATTTAGAACTTTGGAGTACCTCAATGTTGTTGGTATGGTGAGTTTCTCCTTCCTGTTCTTCGGGAGCAATTTTCAAGCTTTCATTAGTTTCCATCTTCTCTTCCCCATGCAAAGATACAGATTTTTTGTATTCTTGCTTTGATACCTATATCACGAATTCCTATCAGAAAGTTGAATTGCAAGAAAGTAGGCTTATTTGCATAGGACCAGCTACAATAAAGGTGAATACCACTCCTTTAATCAACCGTCTCGGTTTTGGAAGGCAAAGCCTGACTTTCTTCCTTGGTTTTCCTCTCTTTTTAGCAATTACTTTTTTACGTGTAATGCCTTTCCTTAGATGCTCAATCTCCAACTCTGTATCTTCAGTTTGATCAGATTGTTGTTGGTGATCAATGTTATCGAAGGGTTCTAGGCATACACGCTTGGTTTCTGACCTTTTCTTTGTTTGGGATGAAGAGCCAGAAACAGAGTCACTTTTGCTCCGAAATCTGACTTTTCTCTTTTTCGAGCCATCCTTCAAAGCAATGGCCTCCATATTGCTGTGTTCAATCTCACTAAACAAAGGTAATGTCAGCATAGAGGGGAAAAAAAAGCATTGTCAATATACACAGGCTAACTAACCATGCATCTTGGATTGGAGATTCAATACATGGCACCTCCAAATTTTTGTTTAGCTCTCCACAAGAATCAGCAACAGCATCTATATCTACACCAGGTGTAGATGCCTCAGTTTTTTCCATATCACGGGCAGAGATCTTTGAAAGGGGGTTGTCTTCTGGAGTGTTGAAATTGGTTGCAATAGCAGCATCAACTTGTTCCCCTTTGTTTTGATTCTGCATAGGAAGAAATAATCTCAGTATAATGTTAGTTAATTAAACATTAACCACACCAAAATACTATACTTCACTTTCACACGTCATTCATACCTGACTGTTTTCGACGGCACAACCTTTTGCAATTGCATCATCTTTCAACTTACCACAGTCATGAGCAAGTATTATGGGTTCTGCACCAATATTTTCTTGTTCAGACAGAACATTCTTGGAACCAACCTAAGCAAAGTAGCAACAAAAAACCCCTGTCAGCATATAACTAAAACTGAAACAATTATGTTTGCTTACCTATAGATTTCAATGTACCTGATCACATGCTTAATAATTAGAAACCATAATAGCTTCGGCTACTTCATTGTATACATGTTTTGAAAAAAATCTGGACAGGACACTATAAGCCTTAATTTTAAGATAGTCTTACTAATTAAATATCAGACAAGAAAGTAAAGGTTCTTACAGAAGATGAATTAAGTCCTCACATGAGCATCTCTAAAGACTACAATTTCTGTCAAAGACTGTAACTGTTTATGTATAATAGATACGTCTCTCCTAAAAGCCAAAGACTTGAAACGTAATCATGCCATGATACAATATAGAATAGCACCATGGGATGAGGATGGATGTGTCCAGAACACTTGTGAAGGTTTTTGCAATGCAAGTTAGAAAAACCAAATCATGGGAATTGAGAAAATGGATGTTCATGTGTCAGCCATTCGTAAATCCATGGAACACAACCAGATCCCTATAATTCTAGATGGTAGAAGAAAAGAAGAAAAGTCTTGGACAAGTTAGCAAGGCCCCATAATGAACGGTAATTGGACTGTTAGAATTATATATAGCACAATGAAATTTATCCAACTATTCCAATAAGAACAAGAAGATGGATATGCTGAGAAGAAGAGCAATTCATTCCGACATTAAGGCTATATTCGTAAGAGAAATCCTCACAGAGACCACAGTATGAAATTGGTCACATAAATATCAGGTTGCAACAAAGGTTTTACAAAGACTGTAAACTATTGTATGCAGATAATATCAACCACAGTTGAACATGTTAACTTGAATGGGAAGAACTTATACTACTGGAATATGTATACCCTATTCCAAGCCAAGATGATTAAATATTTTGATATATATTAATAGATAACATGTTTGCTGATCTACTTACGACGCATCCCAGTCTATCTTGAAGAGGATTATTGTGCACTATCCCTTCTCCGTGTTCCTTTGGGATTTCCATGTTCAAAGTTGATTCTTGTCTTTTTGGGCTGATTTGGATGTTCATGCTTCCATCAACATGAGAGTTCTTTTCGGTATTAGCTTCAGCTCTAATATTGCAAAAGCGTGAGTTATGATCCCCCAGAGTCTGTATTCATTCATGTGCAAAAGTCTTGTTTTACAGAACAATGCAATCATACCGATTTCCAAGGTCATGACTGGAACTGGGTAACTTTCCTTTGGATTCAGGAAATAGAGACTGGCGCAGATGCTTCGTATCCCTTTCCAAGTTGAATGATCCAGGCATCACACCTCCACCAAGAAACTCAGGGCAAGAGGCTGCTGCACGTTGTTTAACTGAGAAAGCCATTCCAACTAACAGGTTCCATATGTTTGGAAAACCTGAGAGAAATAACTGCACCATCTGCTTGAATGAAGTCAACCCACTCTACATCACATTTCCATCTTTATCAACCAGTCTACTCTGCCTTAAAATGGAGGACTTTGCAACATATTTTTCACTATCACCTGAAGAGGAAATCCATTAGCCACTGTAGCACGCTCATTAATGATGCCCATTAAATTGACAACAACGCCATTCCTTGTCAACAACTTGCGCTCTTCTAAGCGTTTGACAATCGTCGTTGTCTCTTTTGTTTCATTATCCATTGCTCTGTATAAGTAGAGGAGCATAACTAGCTTTTACTAAAACTCTGAAACAAAAAAATGTTATGCCTTAAATTTGAATAGGATAAACCAAAATGGACACCATACATGGTACTTAAAAAACCACCAACTCCAATGCCTGGGTTATGACAATCATCGGTTCGAACCAAGTACCAACGATAGAGAGTAATCTGAATGAAACAAACCATATGTTATCTTCCAATGCTGATTTCCAATGGGCCTAAAAGAAAACCAGTGCTACAAATACCTCATTTGATGAATCCCTGTATGAGTAATAGTTCGTTCCTTCGGATAATGTACCCGGGAATGGTAAGTGCTGTTGAAAACATATTAAGATATCCATGATCTCTCTATCTATCTATCATCTCTCTCTCTGTGTATCTATCTGTTATCTACATATGCCTTTTATACTTTAACTCTTTTCTTCCTGTTCCCTACCACAAGGTAGAAAACAATTTCTGCCATGCGATATAGATCAATTTGCAAAAACTTTCTTCCACGCTTTCAAATGTGCTATGATGTTGTCAGAAGTTAAAGTCGGACATCATTATAGGCCCAACAGTGTGAATAGAATGAGCATTTGGGGTGGATATTATTAGGTTATTTGTGTATATATATATATATATATATATATATATACATATAATCCCTAAATTGTATAAGTTAGAATTACATATGAACCATACAGCTAGAGAAACTACAGTTCATAAAGTTCTCCTTCATTTAAGCTTTTGATATGTGAGCAAGTTGATCACCTCTAGCTAAAAATTTCTCGACACTGTAAATCCATGAAATGCAGATCCCAACTCTATGCCCCTTGTATATTTATGCTCATGCATATAATGCCTTGGCTTTAATGTTTTAGCTTTCCAATAACTAGCTCCTTGACCAGAATTTTTTATTGAGGTATGGGCACCTCTTTTCTATTGCTGGTTTCTATGAACTCTTCTCTGTATAAACAAAATAAGGGCATGTACCGTTTGGATGCTTTGCTTGTTGCTGATATCTTAACTAATTTTGACAGGAGCACAGACAGGTACAGTCAATAACCATATTTGTTCTTAAGGTTTCTGATCTAGATACCTTAAATGAGTTTAAGATTGTAAAAAAGAGGTTTTTCTGCTCCTAGTTTGTTTTCCATTATCTTCTTCAATCCTGTACCTTTCCCCCCACCCATTCTTTTATGTTCCCTTGTGGGTAACGAGTAAATTTTTATATTCAGCTAAATGTGAAACCACTTTTACAAAGTTCCTTTCCTGGCACTTGCACTGCATAATCTAAACGAGTAAAAATTATCTCATTACAGACGAACAAATTAGATACAGATACATTATAAGTATTACAGTTATCACTTATTATTGCACTAGGAATCCAAACGTTTCAGTTACCATCTTACAGAGATCAATCATATTGATTAACTGTTACCGCTTCTTAGTCTTAAAAAACATTTTGTTTTCCCGCAAATTTTAACATTTAGCATAAAAATTTTGAGAGTCTCTACTACAATTAACATGTCAGGTACTAGCCTTGAGTCAGTTAAGAGTATGTGAACTATAAAAAACTGAGGAGAAAGGATATGTGCTCTAACCTCTTCACCAACAGAATCAGCACATCTGTGAGAACTCGAATTATCGAAGCCACGCGAGCCAAATTCATGGGTGCCCAACTCACTGAATTCACAAGATGTGAATCGACAGGAACCTGAACCATCGACAAACTCGCGGGAAGAAAATTCACGAGGGAATACTCTCTTACTGGTAGCTAAACCATGAGAGCGTGAATCATCGAATTCACAAGGAATCCCTTTGCTACCAGGTGTGAAACTACCAAGCGCACCCAAATCATCGAAATCACGAGAGAATCGTTTGTTGCCAGGGCTAAATCCACGGGAGCACGCATCGTCGAGCGAACAAGACACGAATCCACGAGCACCGGAAGCATTCAAATCACCGCGAGAAGTGAAACCTTGATTGCTGGGCAAGCATGTATCGCACCGAGATGATTGGCAATTATAGCTGCGGCGGTGAGTATGGTGATGGTGGTGGTGGTGGTGGTGAGGCTCGTAGGGCGGGGACGGTATATAATCTGCAAAGGGCGATTGTGAAGAGTGATTCGGGCGGAGTAGGGATCGGTGGAGAGGCGGTGCGTCGTCCCTGCTCGGAGTACAATGCTGGCCCCGATTGTGGGAGCATGGAGTGTGGGCGAGCACGGGCGTGACATGGCCAGCAAATCCATCGGGTGGAGTGGAAGAGGAAAAGACGGGTTTACCTGGAGGATCCATGGCAGGTGAAGAAAGGAACGCTCCTCCTCCTCCTCCTCCTCCTCTTCCTCCTCGTCGGGTTCGTGGCGCAGCAGACGAGGTTTTGATCTGTGCTCTGCAGAAGCGTTTTCCTGTGCATGTATGTATGCAGGCATGTCTGAGCGCGAAGGTCTTTTCAAAACACAAAAAACACCAGTTTTAAGAATCTCCACAATCTACCCTTCTCCTTCTTTCTTCCTCAGCTCTTCTGTTTTGGAAACCCTGAATCCAAAAGCCCCATTCAGAAGTTTTCTAGGGTTTTTTGGATCTAAACCTGGGCTAGGGTCTAGGGTTTAGGGTTTAGGGTTTAGGGCTTAGGGTTTAGGGTTTAGGGTTTAGGGTTTAGGATTTAGGGTTTAGGATTTAGGGTTTTGGATTTAGGATTTAGGGTTTTGGGTTTAGGGTTTAGGATTTAGGGTTTTGGGTTTAGGGTTTAGGATTTAGGGTTTTGGGTTTTGGGTTTCGGGTTTTGGGTTTTGGGTTTAGCTTGTTTACCCCTCTCATTCGAATATCGGAGCTGAATATTAGATATATATAGCGATGATAAGATGACTCTGAGCTGAGAAAGTTGTATACATGCCATCCTCGACACATAAACGGAATCGTCGCCCCTTTGAAAGGTATCATGGACATAGCCAATATAAAGGTTTATCTGGCTGGTTAAGGGTGAAAATCGATTATCTGGAGATTAGGGTTTAGGTTTTAGGGTTTCCAGAAGATTGGTTATAGATAACAAATTATCTTTTGTGGCGAAAACATGTTTTGGATATCCTGTTGTGTGCTTTTAAGAGCAATGTTTTGAGAAGATCGAACCCACGCGTCGACTATTATGATGTCATGAAGTCTCAATCGACGAGGCTAATCTCTTTGTCATCAAATTTATAAGCTGAACTTCCAAGGTGTAATAATACAAGGGTAATTGGTGTGGCTAAACACCACCCTTAATCCATTGTGGTTCTCTTTGATCCGATAAAGCCCATCATTTAGCTTAATTTGTTATACAATTGGGCATATAAGCCCAATCTTGTAACAACCTGCACTTCACTCACCTTGCCATTTGCCTTATCTCGATTTCGATATCTCCCATCGCTCTCATTACGAACTTAAAAAACAGAGACAGGGTATGCTAATGAGTTAAACCTAAGCAATTTCTTGCAATTTCTTTTGAAGGAAGAGGGGCGACTACAAATACTTTTACAAACATTACATTGGGCTTATCAAATGTGAAAGCAAAGAATCGAAGAGTTAAAAAAACGACCACGAATGTTTGGTTTTAAAGATACTCGATTTCACGAACCGGATTATTTCAAAAAACTCAGGCAACGTGAATCGTCTGGCTTAACAAGAGCTATGGTTTGGAGTATCATGAAACCAAGACGATCACATCATTGTCCAAGCCACTCATTCTCCCACGTTTCTTTTAGACTATTCCATTACGTACGATGCTGTACTTATCCTTTTTCCTTTCGACAGGTTACGGAGCACAATAATTTTCCTCGTCCGAACATTAGACGATTAATCGCATTTGGAATCAGATCGTCGTACTCCCATCGACGAGCGGATAACGCAGACATTATTAACCATACGTTCTGCCACATGGGCCAATATACTGGCCCAAGGAAGATTGTTAATACATCTCAGTTTCGCGTCTTCTGATTCTAATCTAAATCTCCTTGACTGTGGTTCCTAATTGGCTCACTCTTCTTCTTCTTCATTTGTTTTTGTTTCTTATGTCTTCTTGCCTCAATAAATGATGTATATATCTATATACATTACCCTGGTTAGAATTAAACCCCTGTTTCGCGGCGTCCTATTCTAATCTAAATCTCCTTGATCGTGGTTCCTAATTGGCTCACTCTTCTTCTTCTTCTTCTTCTTTTGTTCTATTTCTTATGTCTTCTTGCCTCAATAAATGACATATATATCTATAAACATGACCCTGGTTAGAATTAAACCCTGGTTGAGTTAAGATCAGAAATGATATATTATATATCTATAAACATTACCCTGGTTAGAATTAAACCCTGGTTGAGTTAAGATCAGAGAAGGAGCTTTTGCCCTTCGTCAAAGGGCGTAACTCTTGACCATCGTCCCTCTCTAGGTCAAGACCTCCCCCCGCTCTCTGCAGACCCTTCCTAGGGTTAGGGTTTCTCAGAACGCGCAGCGGCGACGACGCAGGGACAGAGCCCCGCGGGCGAGCCGCGGTTCCTCGTCTTCTTCTTCGTCGTCTTCTTCGTCTTCTTCTTCTTCGTCTGCTTCTTCTCTGATCCCGATTCCGATCCGGTCCTATCCGATCCGTTCGTTGCAGGATGTAACAAGCCGCACCTTCCCCTCCCGTCATCGCCGTCGGCATCGGCATCGGCATCGGCATCGGCATCGGCATCGGCATCGCCTACCGGCTGGCCTGCATGCCGAGCTACGAACGCTAGGTGAGCCTGTTAAAGTAAAGCAAGAAAGAAAGAGAACCGGGGGGGGGTGAATGCGTGACAGCAACAAGAAATGGCTTCCTGTTTTCTTGGTTCTCCAATCGATCGACTCCCAAATCGGGAAAGAGAGATTTGGACCAATGCCAGAAGCAAAGCCAGCGTTTTGCTCATCTAGGCCGCGTTTAAACATTCTCTAAGGCTAGAGTTTCATAGGTCTGATTTTCTGTGTGTGTCTCTCTCTCTCTAGTCTTCTCTAGAGATATTTTCGCTCGCATGGTGACACCGCATAAAATATGCATTTTGGCTTTTTTCACGAGACGTTTGTTGCACACAAAATCCAGTTCATCGCAGATTCTAGACGATTTTCTGTGCTTTCTATGATGTATTTTTCTCATATTTCCATTTCCAAACACACGAAACCAGTCCTGCAGTTTTACATATCCAAAATTCTGCGTTACAACCAATATCAGGCGTTTGCTGTCTTCATTTTGAGCTCATCATGTTGAGCCCGTTTGGACATAAAAAGGAATTTGCTTTGGTCTTATCGGCTGTGCTTGCCATTTATGGAGGGCAGTTCAATTTGAAGTATTTCCTCCGTGTACTGCTGTTTTTCATCCCCTGGCCATTAAGTATTAAAGTTTCTTCCGCACTCATCTACAGCCACAACGTGTAGGTCAAAAGTTGGTGCATCTAATGAAGGCACCATATCTTGATATTGGTCTGGATTATCTAATTTCAGGCTGATAGAACTCGTCATACACATAACAAGATCAAGCTTTTCATTCATGGAAGAATGCATATCTATCTTCATGCCCGTGTAGATTAAATTGTCTAAATTTTTGCTATTCATCACATATGCACACTGATGTTTGGATCATAAATGCTGTTTTTAGTCTTCTTGAAGAATCGAACGCTGAGTGTGGCGGTAGAGATGCCGGCCTCAACAGGATGGGGGGGAAGACCGGAAGAGTTGGTGGAGAATTTGAGCTCGCTCGATACTTCAGCGAGGCTAAAGGCTCTTCGGGATGTGAAGAATCAGATAATAGGAAATAAGACTAAGAAGCTGTCCTACATTAAGCTCGGAGCTGTACCCCGTGTGGTTGAGATCCTAGCTAGTGATACAGAGACACCCTTGTTGGTTCAATCTGCAGCAGCTGTTGGTAGCTTTGCTTGTGGAAGTGAAGCTGGTGTTAAAGCAGTGCTCGATAGTGGAGTTCTTCCTCACCTCTTGAAAATGCTCTCGTTTGGTGATAACAAGGTTAGCAATGCTTGTCAGCTAATATCACAAAAAGAACTCATTCTAAGCATTCTTGAACTGCGTATCTACAGTTTGTTTTGGGCTTGCATCAAATTATTGCATCAGAAAGTTTGTACACAATGTGCTGTTATGGAGCGTTTCCTTATGTCTCATTGCTCTCATGTATGTTTCCATATCGCTGTGTTGTTCACCATGTTTATATCGTATCTTGTAAACATTCCTTTTCAAAGGCTTTCAAGTATGTATTTTACGAGACTCACTCGGCTTTTTGTTTACTGTAGCTTCTTTGTGTTATACATGATGATGTTCAGTAATTAATAGTTAGTTTTCATACATGGATTCTTTGTGTAGCAGGTTGTTGAGGCTTGCGCTCGTACTTTAAAAATGATCTTCCAATCAAGTCTTGCTCCAACAAATGAGATGTTGATTGGGCAAAGAATGGAGCATCTCTTGGCTCTATTATATAGTGGGAACGAAAGTGTTGCAGAGGTTGCAGCCCACATTATTGCACGATGTTGTGAGACGCCACAACATCAACAGGCTGTAGCAAATACAGGTGCGATGCAGAGCTTGGTGGCACTTCTTTCAGAATCTGCAAGGAGGAGAGAGGCCGCTCTTGATGGGCTCTCCTCCTTAGTGAAGAACAATCCTGAAATCTCATTGAGGCTTGTAGCTTTGGACCAAGGCAGGGCTCTAGCTGCTATCATCAAGTTTGTCAAAGACAAAGCACCAAGGACAAGATTTCTCGCATGTATGTGCCTTGCAAACATAAGCAGATCATGTCCTTGCTCTTACCCACAAGAATGGGAGATACGAGCAAGCATCCTGGCTGTTGTTGTGAAACTTCTTGAAGAGTCTGGGCAGGTGGGAGAGGATTCTCCAATGGTACTAGCAGACATTGTTGCAAACAGTGAGGAACTACAGAGGGCAGCTTATAAGTTTGATGCTATTGTGAAGCTTTGTGGCTTGCTGCGAAGAGGTTCTCTCCCAGCAAAGCAGCTCGAGGGTGTTCTGATGGCTCTTGCTGAGCTTTGTTCGAGGTTGGAAGAGAGCCGAAGACAGTTGCTTGATCAAGATTCTGACAAGACTGTATGCTGCTTTTACTGCCTTCTGATACAGTGATGCTAATTATTTTTAGGGCTTGCATTTGAAGTAGCTACTTGCATTTAGAGTTTACTGATTCCATTGCGCTTTTGGTTCCATTATTTATTTGGCAAAAACTCCAAAATTCATCTACTTTTTCCCCAAGGCTCCTAAATGTTGTTATTTCCCTGAGAGCTATTGTTCAACCCTGCAAGAGAGGAAAAGTGCTGTTGCTCGACCCCTGAAAGACTCTTCAAGGGGATATCATTACTCAGTAGCTCATAAAATTGAGAAAAAATGATAGGTTGATTATTTATCTGCATAGATTGAAGATATAATTTCTCTTCTAGGAGTTAGTCTAAGGAATTTCAGAAGTTGCCCTATCTATTTTATGGTCACCTCTTAACAGTTTCATTTCTAGCATTCCTTAGGACTGGCATCGTCTTAAGGAACTTATCCTCATTTCATCATCAGCTTGACAGAACTAGAGGACAACATTCTTTTATTTACATTAAGTGGTCCTTGGTCTCGTTGATTCTGCTGGCAATCACGATTAACAAAACTTTCTTATGAACAGACACAAATGGCGATTGTATCTGCGTTGTCTCACCCATCTGAAGGAGTGAGAGTGGCAACATGTACCTGCATTAAAAGCACATCCAGATCTGTGAAGGTTAGCATTTTTTTCTGTCTCTGTTGTTACAATTTCTTGTTATTTGTTTTTGTATTTCTCTCTATAGCTTTCTAGTTGCTTGTGCACAGAATCTGCGAACAAGCTTGGCTGATGAGCGCCTTATTTATCCTCTTTTCAAACTCCTGGATGACACATCCCCTCTTGTTCAGGTTGGCATTACTTCTGGTTTCCTAGTCTCATTTTTCAAGTTTTTATCGGGCTTGCTTATTTACAGCAGATGTGTTTCAGATTGCAGCTCTGAGTGCAGTCAGTAATGTTGTGCTTGACTTCACTCCTCATAAAACAGTGTTTTTTCAATGCGGGGGTGTCAACCAGCTTATTGGGCTTGCTCGATCAATGGACTCCTTGTTACGGTTGAATGCTGTTTGGGCTCTAAGAAACCTTCTCTACTTGGCAGATATGTCAGTCAAGGAAAAAGTCATGGCAGAGTTGACTGTGTCTACACTGATTAGTTTAATACACGGTAAGTCAATTCCAGTGTTTTCAGACTCTTCTTGGAGTATGGTGCTATAATCAGTTGATATTGCTGATAAGGATAATATTTTATTGAGTTACCTTGACTTGAAAATGTGTTTCGTGATTGTTTGTATCTGTGATTCTTATTTCAGTAGCATTTGTATGTTTTTTTGAGCCAGATTCTGAGGAGATGGTTGAAGAACAAGCTTTAGCGTTTGTGCGGAATCTCGTTTACGGGAGTGTTGATTCTGTACAGCAAGTATTTGCAGAAGGTGGTCTCATTCTTGCTGCTGTCGAAAGACAACTCTGTATTGCGTCAAGGGCTGAAGTCTGCACTCAGGTAATCTGTGCAGGTTATGTGTAGATTCCCAGGTCATGCTATTTTTGAACTGATTTCTAGGGGAACAACAGGGTGTGTATGTGTTGAGCAATATTGCTGCTGGGAATGAGTTCCACAAGGAGTCGGTGATGCGTTTCGTGGCTCCGGATTCTGGATGCAATAGTGCTTCTCCCATATTGAGGTTCCTTCAGGACATGAGCAATCCCCAACTCCGTGTGGCTGCAGTGTGGTGTATCATGAACTTGAGCTATCCTGATAGTTGTGGTGCGGTGGCTAGAGTGGCAAGACTCCGTGATGCGGGTATAGAGCAACAGCTGTCAAGAATGGTTCATGATCCATGCATGGATGTGAAGGTCAGCATTGGCATGTCGTGCGATGCCCTTGATGGATCGTCTTTTTCTTCTTTCCCAAAAGCCACTTGAAAACAATGGAGTTCCTCTTTGGGTTGCAGGATCGTGTGAAGACAGCTTTAGAGCAGTTCAGGGGTTTGGCCAATGCTTGAATAATTTACCTTGGCATTCAGATCGGAGATGCTCCATTTGGATTTGAATTGAGTAGTAGTGAGATGCAAGAGATTATATACACTGGCATTTCCCTCAGAAGCCGCCGACTTGTATCAAGGAAATATCTGCTGAACAGAATGTTGACCAACCGTAGAAAGGGCATATCAGCTGTCAGGCAGGCATCTCATCCAAACTTGCTGGCCCTTAAAGATAAATTGGTAAGCCACTTTCTCCCCTTCGTTGCTATGGTGGCTCCGATCTTTGCTTCTCTGCAGGCAAAGCCATGTAACATATGTTGCCAGCAATAATTCTTACATCAAGCGAGAATCGCAGCGGCATTTGTAACATTAATCTCCAAAGTCAATTGTGTACCTTGACTCAAAAACAAGTGTTGTAATATATATTTCAGGTCAGAATGTTGGCGAGTTAATCGATGAGCTTTTACAAACTTCTCGTATCTTGGACACATTGTTCTTGGCCAAGTAGATGCATGCGTGTATGTACGATGCTAAACTGGTCATGGTTTCTCCTTGATTCCCACCCAAATCTCTAGCCAGATTGTCTGATTCTAAGTTGGAAGGAGCTTGGAAGAGAACTGGTTACTAAGTGTGATGTGTGTAGGTGGAGATGATGGTTTCTCGCATTAATGTGGTTTTCTGGACCGTCTCTTCCATGTGCAATGGAAGGAGCTTGAAACAATGGCATGCTTTAACATCATCAGGCTAGAAAAAGAACTGGTTATCAAGTGTGATGTATGTAGCTGGAGATGATGCTTCTTGCTCACATTGATGTGGTTTTCTGGACTGTCTCTTCCATGTGCAATGGAATGCAAATGCACCAGCAAGAGAAAGAGTAATGAAGAGCAAATGGTCAGTAGGAGTAATAGGATTGGTGGATACCATCTGACAACTTAGCCTTTACCCACCAATCAATGTGCAATGAATGGTAGGTGTGATCAGCCATCAGTATTGTCGACTAACGTTATGGATTGATTGATTGATCGATCTGTCGATCCTTATGCCATGATTGGTCAATAACTGGGTTTGCTTATGTAATAGTGACACTAAAGGTGTAGATAGTAGAAAGGAGGGCATAAAGCCTTTCATTTCAACAGATCTTTGGTTGTATTAGTAGGCCAAATTTGGCATGATCTATTGCTATATACAGATCTGAGAAGAACATCTCAGTGCTCTAATCTCTTAGCTGTTCCCTTTTGCTTTGATCTATATGTTAGGAGGATCAGGGTCGCGAACAACTGATAACTTGATAAGCTTTCGGATTTGACCGCTCTCTGAGGTACTAGTCTGATAAACTATATATTCTTGTTCAAAAATGCTTTTCCCGTCTCCAGTGGGGCATGGTATAGCGCTTTGCAAAAATCGATTCTGACGGACGTACTCCTTCCGGAACGGATTTCTGCAGGAAAGCCTGGGGACATAGCTGACGTTCTCTGCGGCTTTTTTTTTTTTTTGGTTCTGCTGCAGACTGCTGTTTGGGACATGTGCGTAGCCGACAGTTCAACCGATCCATCGGAATAGTTTTATCTTTTTATCAGAGCCTACGATAAGATAGTCAGAGCTATACAGTAGATGCATCGCTTTCATCTCGATGTTTGCGGCTTCAAAGAACTCTCTAAACTAGCCGAGGGCAGTAGCAGCAGCAGCAGAATTTCTCCAGAAAACCAAGTGCGAGGAACTAGCTGACACTGATCGAAAATGCAGAAGTGCGAATCCAGATGCACTGACTGCGATCGAAGGGGGGTTACACGAAGGTAGAGATCCATACGACGACGGAGCGAGTAAACAGGCTCGGATTCTTCACCGTCGTTTCGCTCGATTCTTTTTTCCGACAAGCCGACGCCGATCGTCATAAAATCAATCCATCTATCGATCGATCGATCGATCTACCGCTTCAAGATGCACGCATTACTGTCCCTCTCTTTTAACTGCTATCATTTAAAGACTCGCTCCTGATCCGATCCAATCCTATCCGATCCGATCTTGAATCTGGCAGTTCCGATGAATTCAGTACCCCTGATCCTCGGGGGGCCAAGTCACGCGTCGAAACGATCGTCTCGGCGAGCCCGTCGACGTCGTCGGATCGCCTGGAAACGCGGCTTTTGGCCCCACGGAAGCTCCGACAAGCAAACGTCGGGCATTGCGAGCAACGTAGCTGGTCTCTTTCCTCTGAGCAGAGCCAAGGTTTTTTTATCAGTTTTATCTGACCTGACCTGACTTGACTTCCCCAGAAACAAAAGAAAAAAAGGCTTCACAAAAGCAAGAGCAAATAGACCTGTTTTTCTTTGTTTTTGCAAACACATGATTTCTGTGTATGTGTATCTTCATGTAAATATAAATGTGTGTCTTTGTGTGTGTGTTTTTGTGCATAGTGTGTTTTCTGATTTTGAGCCTGTGTGTTTTTTGAACTATGTGGAAGCTCAGAATCAGGAAATGGCGATGGAAAGGAAGCAGCAGCAGGAGGAGGAGATGGAGGAGGAGGAGGAGGAGCAGGAGCAGCAGGCGATGCAGGTTCGTCTTCCTGCCCGCCGTCCTTCGCCAGCTCCGCAGCTTCCTGCTCCATTGCAAGCTCGCTTTCAGCAGCAGCTACGGCTCTCGCCGTGATGGCCACATTCGCTGGAGAGGCAGCAGCGGAAGGAGGGAGATGAAGGAGCCCTTGATCCTCAGATCCTCCGTATCTTCATCATCTTCTTCATCTCCATTATCTGCATCTTCATCTTCACTAGCTTCATCATCATCATCATCATCATCATCATCATCATCATCTTCTTCTTCTTCTTCTGCTGCTGCTGTTGCTGCTGCCGCTCCGTCTGCTTCGTCCGCTTCGTCTTTGCTGATACTGCTCAGGTGGATCCACAGCAAGCATCGCCATGCGGCGCTGCTGCACATGGCCTGCTCCCTCCCTCCTCCCTTCATGCTCTTCAACTTCGCTTACAGCAGCGGCAGCAAGCTCCACTGAAACCACCAGCAAAGGAAACGCATCATGGGTTCGAATCCCACCTCTCTTTCTCTTCTCTTTTCGATTTCTTAGATGTACATACACTCTATTCCTCTTTCTTTTCCTTAGAACTTTCCCTGGTAGTTCCTTCTCATCAGCTAACTGATGCATGCATGTAGTACACTAACTAACTGATGATCTTGTCAAAGCGCATTGGCGCCAGCGGATCGTTCCGATTTTCTCACCGAAATAGGACCCGAAACCTTGCACACGGCAGTCTAGGATCGTGTATGGTTTGGTATCCGAATGTAGAATCGGGGGAAGAAGCAATTCCGTCGAAAAACTTTGCTTGCTCTCTGGCTTCTCCCGAAGCTTACTGCATCTGGTGGCTTCGATGGGGTATGCGTCTACAATCAATCATATATGGTTTGGTTTCCGAGAGCAGAATCAAGGGAAGAAGCAATTCTGTCGAAAAACTTTGCTTGCTCTCTGGCTTCTCTCGAAGCTTGCTTCATCCGGTGGCTTCGACGGGGCATGCGTTTGTTCAGTCCAATGAGGATTCCAATCCGACGAGGCACTTGTAACTTATACGAACAATCGAAAAAAATGCTGCTGAAAGGATGTATATTCGCTGCAAGAACGATGCTACGTCGCCTACTTTCTTCCCGTATTCATCCGTTTCAAAGCAAGGGTGTAGATATACAAGTTTGTATCGCAACGATGCACGATTCCTGGGCTCTTTTGTGCTTACAAAGTGGCCCATCATGCAATTGCAGATGGAGCCAGATGGATTCCAGTTGCATGTATAGAGCAAAGCATTTATTTGGGGTGGATGGGGATCCAATTACTAGTATTACTATCAAAAGGGGATGTGGTCCATGTGGGGAGCCAGGCGACAAAGTAAAAACACGGGGTTTGGAAACGGGTGGTAAAACAGATCAACAGTATATCTCAGAAAGTAAGAAGGATTATTATAGTAGTTAATGAGATGAAATGTACGATAATGTTTGTGTATCCACTCATCTATGAGAGTACAATGTTCATTACCAATACAATCATCTAATGTTCACATTGGAGGAAAATACCGTGTTTATAAGGTCAAAGTAGAAAAGAAAATGGCGTGCATGATACCTTTCTCTAACTTCTGGCTAAGACCATTCTCGGTGTTTTTGCTAAGATCAAGTGTAGCATATGTTCGTATCAGTTTAATATCTGATATGCGGCCGTAGTTGGCCTTTTGGCTTAGATCAAGTGCAGTGTATGTTCTTATCAGTTTAATATCTTCTAATATGTATTAGGTCACATGATGTTAGCCTAATGTTTTCCCATGGGGGCGGCTCCTCCTGTTCATGGCCAATTCCTCATGCGCTTGCCTCAATCTCGCAATCCAAAACCAATCCGAAGTTAGTAGTATGCCTGTATGATTAGTTGCCAAGAGATTGTGCAGTGAACTCGTGCCCTCCAACTCACGATTTGTCGAGGATTTAGGTACTTGTGTGTTGTTGCCGCAATGGACGATGAATCAACTAATTGTGGCGAGTTCCATGTTATTTCCTTCTAGTAGCCCAACGACACCATACTACGAAAGCAGGGAAGGTCAAATGTTATTATTGCATGCGATCTCGAGGATGGCTATTATTAGCAGTCAAGGCCGGGAAAACAGAGACCGGAACTAGCATGCAAACGGATCGAACTGGCACTCTATTGAGACATTTGTTGAAATGCTAGCTAGCACAGCCGGAATTGCATTCGCGTCAGACTCGAAGCAGGGACTGAAAGCTCTAGATTTTCCGACTCGGTGCAGAGATCGTGGAACAAGCGGTATACAATTTGTGAGAGGTTCTTGAAGGTCTGGTTTAGTGTTTCAAGGTTTAGGGTTAGGGTTAGGGTTAGGGTTAGGGTTAGGGTTAGGGTTTGTGAGAGGGAAGGGCAGAGTTTGGAATTATAGAAAACGGTGCTTCAGAAACTTAGGTCTTGTTCTTAGAGAGCGACACAGAGATCTTCTTCTTCTTCTTCTTCTTCTTCTTCTTCCTTCTTCTTCTTCTTCGTATCTGTGGCGATGGCGGGGAAGGCTGTAGCTCAGAAGGTCCTCAAAGATCTTGACTGGGACGTCCTCGCTAAGGCCGTCGTCTCCGATGAAGGCCGCAAGGAGCTCAACAACCTGCGCCGGGCCTTCGATGATTTCCGTAACACCATCGAAACCAAATTCTCTGCGGTATGGCAAAACCGTCCCACCGTCCACGTTGCGAAATTTGTTTCCTTTTTCTTTTGTTCTCTTTTTCCTCGTCACTCTTTTTCGGGTCTTCGTTCAATTTTCTCCATAGATTTCCAGGGTTTCTCTCTCTCTCTCTCTCTCTCTTTTTTCTTTTCTTTTTCTTCTGATTTGTAGATTTTTCTTTGTATGGGAGGTCTTTCGGAACCTAGGATGAAGATGAAGGATTCATCTTCAATCTTTCCGTGTTTCATTTTTTGGCCGTTCTTTTCCTCCTGTTTCTCATTTTCAGGTACGAGAGCTATGTTGTAAATGAAGCTTGAATTGAGATGATCCATTTGTTCCACCTGATGACATGTTGATGATCAGCATGCATAGGGTGTAGTCCTGAAATTTAGTGTGTTGAAGCATTTTAGTTGTGATCATCGACTACATGATGGCGATGCTCACAATGTCACAGTTGTGGCAATGCTTTTATGGTGATGAGGACAATGATTTCCACAATGTCACAATAATTGAAATCATCTTTACATATATCACATTGATAAGCACTCTAGGGGAGGTGTGTGGATTGGGGTCCTATTGAGATCCTGCATCTCTTAACGTTGATTACATTCTGATGGTAAGCAAGTGCTCAAACAGGTTCTTGCTCAGAAGTTTCTGTATATACGGAAAATGTGTAGGTTAATATTGACCACTTTTATACAAACAATCTCATCATCAATCATTAGAATTTCATAGGACCTTTTTATGAATTAAAGTTGCTATCTTGTGGATCACAGGTCATATTTGCATGTTTTATGCAACTAAAATATGCTCCGTGAACAACCCAATCGTTTCAAGAAACACTGAAAAATATACAATCCAGTGAAAAATTTTGTCCCTTTTTGTTGATTATGGAGTTTTACCCCATAGTTTTCTAACAATGCATTATGCAAATGCCAGACACCAAAGCCTATTGACTGGGATTTCTATCGAGCAAGACTCAACCCGGGGGTTGTAGATATGTTTCAGAAATCTTATGAAAGTAAGTCATCACTGAACTGAAAACATCTGTGAGATCCATAAAATTGTGTATACGAGCACAATCATGATTGTTATGTTTTCTGTGTCCATAACTCATCAATGTTCACATGGTTTTCATTGATCTACAGTTGTAGGTTCTACTGTTTTCTTCTATATATCATCTCTTGTTTGCCCCTATAAAAGCTTTTCTTTCAACTTAACATGTTATTCTTCATTTTATTTTGTTTAATCCCAGATCTGAAGATCCCAAAGTACGAAGATAATGTAACCCCTGAATACAAGAAGAAGTTTGATGCACTGGTACGTCTTCAAAACATTAAATTTCTCGTTCTGTTTTGAATCTAGTCACATATGCAACTCCTTTTTGTTGCTCTTCATGGAGGAATAGATGTGAATTTCCAAGTGGCGTAATGGTTGCTATGGTATGATAGAAGATCCCTATGCGTTAATGCTGATCTCATGAAAAGGTCGTAGTTTGCATGCGTATATAAAATATACACGAAAGCCACATATATATCTACCTACTTATAAACGTGGTTCTATCAGACAGAAATGGAAAGATATGGTATAGTATGTACACATATTTGTACACATGCATGCATGCTGACCAATTGAGTGTTATTGCCTCAAAAAGAGGCTTAAACCATACATATTCAGAAATAACTACATGCATGGAACCCACTTATGGTTGGTTTTCATATGTTCTGTTTCATCTGTGTTTTTTTTTAGGGTGCGAGTTATGGTTGCATGATGCAAATTTTGTGTTTTGCATTCAGATATTTAATTCATTGCTGTGAATTTTTAGTTGTATTAACTCTGACCTCAATAAGGTTTATAACGCTACTGCAAATACCTCTCTGCCAGATGGTCAAAGTTGGTGAGCAAGAGGAACTATCGAGATTGAAGATAGCTGAATGTAAAGAGAACTTGAAGAGAATCCGCGAAGAGAAAGTAAGATTAACTCTACTTCCATGGATTTAGTTGGGGTTGCATGTTTGAATCACTCTTGAACATGGATGCTTGCCAGAATATCCTTTTAACATTATACTAGCAGTCATGTTTCGAAACCTAGACACATTCTGGTTAATACCTAGGAAACACTATTTAAACTTGGTAGATGTTTGCCCGAATACCTGTTAATGTTATACTCTATCATTTTCGAAAACCTAGGGATATTCCAGCAAATATAAAATAAGCTAGACGTGTTCCGCCGTTTTCTCATTGTATTTATGACCATAGGATTGCATTTTGATCAGCTTATTAATGAAGTTCATTCTTTTTAACAGGAAGCCATCAAGAATATGACTGCCGATGAATACTTTGCTAAGCACCCAGAGGTTAAGGAAAAGTTTGATGAGGAAATCAGAAACCACAACTGGGGTTATTGAAAGTTGCGGACCTCGGCAGTAAGAAGAAAAAACCAGTTTTGGGTCTCATTGCAAAATAATGTGTTCCGTTTCTTGTAATTTTAACTTGAGAAAAGTAGCAAAATCCAAAGGCCAATTTGGATCATTTCTCATATTGAACAAGAAATCCTAGAATAAGTATTAGGATCTTGCGTAATTCTTCCCACGTGGAAGATTGACTCAATACTGGTTATCAAATTATGTACGAAAGAAGTTGCTACAGTTTGCAATGTCTTTTTGGACATTTGTTATGTGTGACCATCCTCCGACTACTTATAAATGGTTATCTGTGCTATTTGATTCCATTTGTAATAATACCTAGCAGGGAGCATCCTTAAAACGCCAAAAACCCTAGTGAGACGATACTGTTGATGCTACAAATGAAGAGAAACTCAGTCTTTCAGTAAAATTATGCATACTCAGGAATTTGTTCGGTCAAGCACATGATTTGTATTGTCTAAACAGCCCGTTTCTTGTTGAAGATGACCAATCTGTGGTGAAATCTGATCTCTATACTTGTAGCATGTATTGTTGTGTCTTACTCATATGAAGCAAATTTCACATCCTTGATTTTAGAACCTCCTTTCATTCCTTCCAAATTGGTACTTCATCTTATGTAGAATCAGTGATCAGGTATACATTGCTATCATGCCTCAAGTGTTTTGCAGAGTGCGAACTCCTTGGGTTGTTTTGCCCTCCATGACTATCCCAAGTTGCTAACAAGATCCTTCTTAGCTCTCACTGCTCGATAGAGCTTAGGAGTTGGGATTAATTCATGCATGTAGCATTGATTATAGATAGCAGCAGGTCTTCTAAGCTTGGGATATGCTTCATGCTTTTGTAATTTGAGGGCTGGCATAGATATATATATATCTCTGGAAGTTAAAGAGGGTATTGATGTGACGAATTCGTCCTTGAATTGAAACCAAACATTGAGCTTCTTCTTTCCTCAGGAATAGCGAAAGAAAACCGCTGAAGAATCGATCTTCAAATGCAAAGGCTTTTCCTATGTATCATGTCATCTATGTGAACTGGCTTTTGCTCAACCTTATCCGCAGACTTGCAGTGCATTCTGTTAAGAAGAACCTTATCCCCTAGACTTGGAATCGAATCGATCTTCGCAGCGCTGCAAGGATCGAGCAGTCCAAAAGTCAGATAGTGCGGGCGTTACAAGTTACGACATCTGTGAACACAAACATGTACAGAGACATGTATAGAGCAACGGATAACTAGAGTGATGCATAACAAACTTGAAGTGGCAAGAAGAGGCTATATAGCAAGCTTAACTAAGTATAAATCGTGCTAGTCACCATGTTTAAAGGCCAAAAATAGGCTTCACTAAGCACATATCAAGCTAGCTAGTGGCCATGCTTAATTAGCGACAAGGCCGTATTAAGCTTAACTAGCCAGCGATCGTGTGTTCGAGTGGCAAGGTCATAACAAGCTTAACTAAGCGCCTGTTTGGCTAAGCGTATCCTTTTTGTGCATTATTACCGTTGGGTGTTGTGACTTTTGGGGTGGAATTTTGACCATGTCATGGCCTTTCGGCGTTCTCTTCAACAACGAGTGATAGGATCCACACATGAAAGAAAGAAAGAAAAACTGTATAAAAACTAATGGCCATGTTTAATTTTTTCAGCGAGTTGCAGTAAAACGCATAAAGAAGCTGTTAGCCAAGCATGCTGTAGCTCGAGTTGAGCGCCCAACTGGCCGCACCAGCACAGGCACAGACGAGTCTGAAACCGATCTTCCAGAACGCTCGCTCCGTACACAGGCGTTTGGGAAAGCTTCGCGCTACATGCTGCGCTGATGGTGGATGACGATGGT
This sequence comes from Azolla pinnata, assembly GCA_037176905.1. Lineage (NCBI taxonomy): Eukaryota > Viridiplantae > Streptophyta > Polypodiopsida > Salviniales > Salviniaceae > Azolla > Azolla pinnata. The sequence goes on from JBBBWG010026313.1 coordinate 77,636, forward strand.
GATGATGATGGTGATGGTGATGGTGATGATGGTGGTGATGGTGATGATGGTGGTGATGATGGTGGTGGTGATGATGATGGATGATGGTGATGGTGGTGGTGGTGGTGATGATGATGATGATGATGATGATGATGATGATGATGATGATGGTGATAATGGTGGTGGTGGCGATGATGATGATGATGATGATGATGGTGATGATGATGGTGGTGGTGGTGATGATGATGATGACAGCGGTGATGATGATGAGCATCATTGCAACAGTAGGAGCAGGAGCATGAGCATCTGATTGTAGGTTTTCTTCATTATGCCATGCCATTCTCAGCTCAGCTCAGCTCAGCTCAGCTGGCTCGCGATCATTCTGCATCCATCAAGAACATCATCGTGCTCCCTCTCTCTCTCTCTCTCTCTCTCTCTCTCTCTCTCTCTCTCTCTCTCTCTCTCTCATGCATACACACATACATACATGCAACATAGGCACACGGACATCCACATGCATGCGTGCATGCATGCTGCGGGAAGCGGAGAGTACCATACATGTACATGCACGCACACACATTCAGGGCAATTGAACTGGAGCAGCAGCAAGAGGGGACTTTGCAAGCATGCATGTGTATGCATATGTATGTATGAATGCATGTAGGCATGCATGCATGCATGTGTCGATGTATGTATGCATGCATGTATGTGTCAGTGTATGCATGCATGCATGTGTCGATGTATGCATGCATGCATGTATGTGTCGATGTATGCATGCATGCATGTACGTATGTGCGCATGTGGATGGATGGATTGGATGGATGCGTATGTCTGTATGTAAGTATGTGTGTGTGCGTGCGGGTGTATGTATGTATATGCGCATGTGTGTGTGCATGTGTGTATGTATGTATGTATGTGTATGCCGGTATGCATGCATGCGTGGGTTGCATGGGATGCATGCATGTGGGGAGGATGTCACGTGTTCACTGATGTCAATTAATGAAGAAGAAGAAGAAGAAGAAGAAGAAGAAGAAGACACTGAAGAACAGAAGAAGAAGAAGAAGAAGAAGAAGAAGAAGACACTGAAGAACAGAAGAAGAAGAAGAAGAAGAAGAAGACACTGAACTGAAGAAGAAGAAGAAGAAGAAGAAAAGAAGGAGAAGAAAAGAATTAACACTGAGCAGAAGAAGAAGAAGAACGACGACGACGACGACGACGACGACGACGCGAGCTTCCATGGCTCCTGCTGCTGCTTCCTCCTCCTGCTTCCTCCCCGTCCCCGCCGACTCCCCCTTCTCCATCCACAACCTCCCCTTCGGCGTCTTCACGCCTCCCCCCGCCTCGCTCGCTCTCCCGCCTCGCCCTGGCATCGCCATCGGTGACTTCGTCCTCGACCTCAGCGCCATCGCCGCCTCCGGCCTCTTCCATGGCCCCCTGCTTTCCTCCTCCGATTGCTTCCTTCAGGTATGTCGCGTTTCTCTGCTCGCCTGCCTCTCTTTCTCTCTCTCTCTCCCTCTCGATTGCTTCCGTCAGGTATGCCCGTTTCTCTGCTTGCCTCTCTCTCTCTCTCTCCTCGTCCGATTGCTTCCATCAGAAACGTCTCCCAATCGCACTTCCGTTTGTGAATGGCGCTTCCATCCTCACCTCCATGTTTGATCTCTGTGTGTGTATGCGTGTGCGTGTGACTCCCCGAGCCTCGCCTTCAATCATTCCGTCACTTCCATCCCTTCTCTTTTCCTTCCCGTTAAGCTCACCTTGCGGAGCCTTCCGTTCCTCTCCCCCTCCCCCTCTCCCTCTCTCAATTGATCTGGCGCTGTCGATCAGGTCTGGTACTTGTCGCAAGGATTTCTAGTATGGGACCGTAAATGATCCTCTCTGGTCATTCCGGTTATGCGATGCTGATTCTCTGCGGATCGCTGAGAGAATGTTTCTCATCTTCTCTTTCTTTCACCTGCTTCCTTCCTTTCTCTTCGAATTAGGTCTCAATTGCTTCTATACATGCAAAGAATACTGATGCCTTTGTCAGAATCTTTATAGTCTGCACAATCAGATGAAAGCAAGATTTTTTCATTAGTTTTTCTCATTGATTCCTAACTTGAGCTCTTCGTTTCATAATCTTTTCTTGTTTCCATGCACAGTACTTGTTTTCTTGAGATAGCGAAAGACACTGATCTCTTCCGTGCAGTCAGTTTTGTCGTTGCATTTCTCCTCCTCCCTCCCTCCCCCCCCCCATTTTCTGCATACTTTCTTGTATAGATATGGTCGTCCATTCCTTTTTTCTTCTAACTTCTGTGCCGTGAAAAGCATTGTTCGAGCTCAGCTGCGTATGAATTGTTCCTGTATAGTAAAAGCTGATTCTTTTTTGTATAGATTCATACTCCGTCAGATAAATTTCTTTTTTCTCCCTGTGAAGAAGTGATCAATGCTGACTGGTTTATCTTAAACTATTAACGTTTGCTTTAATATGTGCATAACCAGACCAATTTGAACTCTTTCATGGCATTGGGGAGACCTGCATGGAGAGAGGCAAGGTCCACTGTGCAGAAGCTTCTCTCAGGTACTTATGCGTGTGGTCAAGTGCGTGTGCATATGTCTATGGCATGCTTTGTACATATTTATCTTACCTTAGTAATCACATCATAGATCTGGTGACCGGAAACTCTTTGTTCTTCAGTAAATGGTAAGTAAACTTTGGAAATGGTGTTGACAATGATAGGTGAAGATCCAAGCTTGAGGGATAACGATCATCTAAGAAAGACTGCATTGTTTCCTATCGTGAGTACTATGCTCCTATGATTGATCTCACCCATGTGTATGTAAAACAGCTTTACGTTCATGCCTTCTTCTTCATGGTGAATAATACTATCACTTGAACGTGTTATAAATTGTTGTTAATGACTTCCGTCTAAGTGACTATATAATGTAACTACTCTCCTCTGCTTTACCACCATTGTTGGTTGATTTTGTTTGCTGAAGGGTTGTGATCTATTTGTTTGCAGAATGAAGTGAAAATGGAATTGCCAGCAGCTATTGGAGATTACACTGACTTCTTCTCATCTGAATATCATACACTAAATTGCTCTAAGATATTCCGAGGGCAATCCGAAGTTCCTCCAAATTGGTGAGAAACTTGCATCTTTATCTTTTCTTTAGCAAGAGAGAATCCTATCACTTGCTGTATTGTAATCCCCAGCTTGTTCCAATAGTCAATGGGATGCTAAGCAGGGAGAAACGCTGTTTAATTTTCACTAATATATTTGTATTCCAACCTAAAGAAAAGACAATAGGCTGATGTTGATGTTATGCCAAAGGTCAAATCCTTCATTTCATTCTCTCTAGCCATGCCTTGTGATCCTAACATATCTGACAGAGTTGAACTGATTCGGCATTACGCCTAAAATTATATCATAGAACCATTGTTAAAGATACCTGAAAAGCTCTTTACCACAGTAAAAACCTGCTCAGAAATGTAAATGTTCTCATAATCTGATGCTCCTCTGGTTAAAAAATGGGATTTTGTAGGCGACATTTGCCAGTGGCTTACCATGGTCGATCATCATCTGTAGTTGTTTCTGGAACAGATCTTTTCAGACCAAAGTAAGGGGAAATCTTGACACTGTTTCCAGCATATTACGTTTTATCTTTGTTGTACATAAATATAACAAACTCTGATCGTGTCTACTATGTTCAGGGGCCAAATCTCTGGGCCAACCCCTGATGGTAATGGATTACCAAGCTTTGGTCCCTCTAAGCGATTAGATTATGAATTAGAAATGGTGAGATAGAAAATCATTCATTTGCAAGATATTATTCTGGGGGGAAGCTCAATTATATGTTCGTGATTATATTTCCCTTTTCTTCTTTATTGTAGGCATTCTTTGTTGGTCCTGGCAATGAACTCGGGAGTCCAGTTACCATAGATACGGCATACGATCATATCTTTGGCTTGGTCTTAATGAATGATTGGAGTGGTGGGAAATATCTTTTACATGTTCTTTTGATCAGTCATTTCCTAGTCATTGCAACTTTTGGTGATCGTCTGATTCAATGATTGCACGTTTAACTGTATATATCCAGCTAGGGACATCCAAGTTTGGGAGTCTATGCCCCTTGGACCATTCCTCGGCAAAAACTTTGGTGAGTATCAGGAACAAATTGTTGAAATGTACTCTAAATATGCACAAAGTTTTGCATCTGTACTATGCTGTACTATGTGCGTCTTGTTTCTTGAAAGGAACAACTATTTCACCATGGATAGTAACTCTTGAGGCATTAGAACCCTTCAAATGTGAAGCGCTTAAACAGGTTCGTTTTGATTCCCATTAGGCTATGTGGCCAAATGTTCCATGCACTGTTGTATCCTAGGTCTTGTTAATTCCCCTTATTTATCTGAATTGTTTCAGGATCCACCTTGTTTACCTTACTTGACTGAACCATCTCGATTCACTTATGACATACCTATACAGGTTATGGATTCTAACTAGCTCATTTGTTTAAAATTTTATAGATATTTGACCTTAATCTGTTTTATCTATTGGCTTCTCAAGGTAGCAATCAGGCCAGACGGATCAGAAAAGCCATCTGTTGTATGCCGAAGCAATTTCAAGCATCTGTAAGATTTGTATTTAGTTGAGGAAAGGATGTTTTTGTTTTGATAGGTTTAGTTGTCCCTTTCTGTCTTGTGGCAATCTCTGTCTCAGTAGTATACTATCAGGCACATGATTAGAAGCTCAGCAGTGCACACAAAAGGCATTTCTGTCTAGGGAAAGCAAATGCATGCGTGCAAACCAATTGTGGAACTTTCAATTCCGAAGAGGCCCTAATAGAAGGTGCTATTGTCTCATCAGTGTCTGCCCTGATGTGAAGCCATCATAGTTAACATGGTTGTGCAGAAGAAATGTGCTGGGTTCAATAGTGGACAATGAGATTTGAACTTATCTTATTCGAAACCTGGCCCAGGGAAATAGAATGACTGAGAGAGCTTTTCTTTTCCATAACTTTCTTGGTTTTACGAAGGTACTGGACGATGGCCCAACAACTGGTTCATCACACAGTAAATGGTTGTAATTTGCGGCCTGGTGATTTGTTGGCATCAGGCACCATTAGTGGTCCGGTATATATGCAATTTAACCTTACCCTATGGACTACACCATGAATCTGACATCATCCACTAATACATAATGAGGAAAACTTTTGTCATTTAGGAGCCAGACAGTGTTGGATGCTTATTAGAGCAGTCCTATGGTGGAAAAACGGAAGTGATACTTGAACATGGCGTATCAAGAAAGTTTCTTGAAGATGGTGATGAGGTCATCTTCTCCGGGCTTTGCAAGGTATATACTCTGTTTTCTCAAGTATCAAAGAAAGGAGAAGCAATCAAGGGAAGCTAAATTTTGTTGGGTTTGCAGAGAGGGGATATTACAGTGGGCTTTGGTGCTTGCCATGGCAAGGTGCTTCCTTCCCGGGAGTAGATAGACAAACATAACAAACCAACTTGGATGATCAATGAAATCGAGGTAGAGCAGAAGTCTTGTGACAGATACACAAAACTTCATGAAAGATGGATTTGATCCAATGTCAGACCAAAAGATAACGTAAAATGTTTGACCTAATTTTGGCATTCCTTGAACCTTCCACAACTACTTGTCTTAATTCAAGGTATGTAAAATACTCGATTGGGAATAAATAAGGATTTAGTTCACAAGGTATATATCATAAACGCTATTATCCCTTAAAAATGACATCCAAAATGATGATTCACTTCCATGATCTTATGAGGATGCTTCGCGGTGTATTCATTGTAATTAAAGTATGAGCATGCTGAATCATCCAGATAGAGGATGCTTAAAGAACGTGCCCGAATGAGCTGCTCTACGCATGGTGCAGCTTATTCCCTTCTTATGGTGAGTGATCTTTCCAATGTGAAATTGATTCAACATTGCATGGTGTTAGATATAGAGAGAGCAAGCATCTCAAACGCATTGAAACTTGTAACATAAAGTATGGGTGTAAAATCCCTAAAACTTTCCGCCGGGGATTCAAGCCTAAAATGCACATCATCAACCTTGAACAAATTCGGGGCAACTAATTCGAGGTGGACTTGCATCCAGCTAAAACTCTTTCTTCAAACATCGTACAGTTGGTGAAAATGCCGGCGGGCATTTATTTGCAGTGCACTGGATCCGCTTCATGATTTTTATGTTGGTTTTCAACTTTCATCTGCCTTATGCTTTTGCTATCACGTTGCTTTGTTAGGTTTTATCATACTATCCACTGTTGTGTTAGTTAAAACCGAAGATCCGTGGCACCATGCATAGCTTTCATTCATCCCTTCAAGCTTTTTTAACCCCACCTTTATCGTGCCTTTGGCTTGGGTGTGTTCCGAGTCTTGGGCATTTCTACTTTACCATCACGTGATATTTACTGTTACCACCATGTAGCAATAAAGAGCAGAAAAAAAAATCCAAGTCAATATTAACTGCTCTGCAGAGCAGGCTCTCTACTGTTTATGCTACTAACTTGCATACTAGAATTGATGCACGATAACCTCTGGTTGTTCACATTGATGATGCTCAGACTATGATTTCCACACAATTAGCTTCAGTTTCTATACAAGATTATATTCCAGGTTTTGAGTTTGATTTCTTATTGGGATGGCAAGTTAAAACTCGCCATAACAACGTTGCATTAATTTCTCACAACTATATTGTAGATTCAGCCACTGACATTACACATCCTTTTTGGGAACAATCATCATCAGTCCACGCACCCTTGACACTTATTTTGCTAGTACTCGTGGTCGCTAACATGATACAATTGTATGCCGAGGAAGAGGGACAAGATTACGTCTAGAATCCATAATCGAAAAAGTCTGACAAGATAGGACTTTTTATGTATGGATCGATGGCCATAGGGATGATACCAACAGTGTGTTCGAGGCAAATGCTATCCTCTGTATATATACAACGTCTGAGAGTTGAACAAACAAGATTCGTTTTTGTAGCATGCTCACATTTTACAATGAGAAACTCGGCCCTTGACGATTACAATTTTTCCTTGCAGCATACATCCGTTAGTTGTGTTGTTACCAAGTTACAATGATCCATCATAAAGTAAAGGTTAAAGCAAAGTTATCTATTGCGGTGCGGCTGCTATAGTTGGAACGATGTTAACAAAACCTACCTACTGTAGATACAAGTTTAGTATCACTACAAGTTGGATGCATCTTATTACAAAACTAACCCTGGTCACACTTTGCTTCATTTGGAATAATAGATAGAATGCAAGCGTCAAGGGCATTTATGCATGCATACCTGTCATTCGTACATATCAAGCTTGTGAGAGGGACTCCATTACTGCACTCCACGAAGATCCACTACTCCACGCTGCACACCAGCATAAGGATTTAGAACGGCCAAATAAGCTCCCACTGTGCTAGCAATGCATTAGGAGCATTTTCAATAACAAGATTTTCTACCTTTTGCAGGGCTTTCTATCCAGGGCCCATTCATTATATTTAATATGCTGCATGCTTCAGTGTACTCCAAGTTCGGGAGAAGCTTGGGCGTCAGTAAGAAGCACCTAACATCCAGAACGAAGGTAAGCTTTCTTCCACACGAAACATATAAAAATACACTTATTTGCCAAATATGTACATACTGAGGCGTATTGGGTGCACTTGCTGCCCTTACTAATTGTTGAAACATCTTCCTTTCATTGATGGGGTCCATACCTGGCAAGCACATGCATCTTCTTAGTATCTATCTTACTCCCATAAATCTTCCGCGTTTACAAGCTCTCCTGACAGAGACATTTAATAAATGTGGATGATTTATGGTGCTATGGACAACTATCTATGAAATCTCTTTGTTAGCTTTCCAAAAGAAAAATCACATCAACGAAGAAGCATCTTATCTGTTGCCAAAATTGACAGTTACCTTGTGCAGAAGAACATTTTGTTCAGAAAAATGGTATAATCATTGTCGCAATCGATATTACCTTGATTGATTTCATCGACAACACGGAAGGGACAATGTGTCAAATCTTGTAGGGATACAAGATATAGTATAGTCGAAACAGAACGTTCCTGGAAGCAAAGAAGCCCATGAAAAAAGAAACCCACATGGTACAAGAAAACAATTCCAAGTGTTCCTTGCGAATAAACATACCCCTCCTGATTGATGATGGGCACTTAAAACTTGCAACTCCCCCATTTCTCTGTAAAAAGTTTTACGTTCAGGCCAATCGCAGGTTCTCAATAAATAAATAAACCATAGTAATAAAAAGGAATGGCAGATAGCAACAACTGTTTCTGTGGACTAGGTAGTTAATATAGCAAAAAATTTACAGAGACAATTTTATTCCCAGTGAAACCTGCAAACTTTTTCTCAAGATTTGTATCTCGATAACTGCAAAAAGAAATCTAAGAGCACCATCCGCACTTTTTGAAATATTAATGGGTGACTCACATATCTATGATCTTCAAAAGTTCTAACATGCTTTAATTTTGAGGGCTGCAATATTTTATTGTAAAAGTAGCTTCTGTACACTTTTTTTTTCTTCCTTTGTTCTGTTTAGCCCTTTTTATGGTTACATGAAACAAATCAATTTCAAAAATGCATTTAAAAGATGCAAATATTCAAACGATAAGCTATCTCTCTCTCTCCATCAACAAAGAATATTCCCAAAAATCCTACTCAGCAATTGAGCACATCTAAAGGTGCAGTTCAAGTTTATCCAAAAACAATTGACAATATATGGAGGTTACCTAAATTTGACCTTGATGAGAATGCCATATTGACCAAAATTATTATCATGTTCATCTGAAATAGATAACAAGCCGATGTACCTGTTTAGATTATATTGATTCTTTCCTTTTTAAGTGTTGCAATTATAACTTACCAAGCTCCACTTCACCGGCAATAGCCATCTCTTGAAAATTTCTACTGAAGGTCGAGTTAATTTTTGAGACCATTTCTTTCAGCGTGGGCAACCATTTTTCCTACAGGGAAATAAGTTGTTATTAAAACCACTGCATTACCACTGATTCACTTCTAAAACGGGATACAAATGTATTGAGAATACCTTCACAGCATCTACACTCTGCCGGCACTGATTTAAATCTGAAATCTCATCAGAAATCTTGGCACTCAAACTAGATATCTGTAAAATATTTAACCACAAATGTAAACTTTAAGCTGAGATGTCAGACTCCAATCTAATTCTGTCTGCTTGAACGATAGATAGGCCATATCTTCCCTCACTAGGCAGCTATTAGTCCTTCGGAACAACAGTTTACAGAAATCTGACATTTTGAAGTTTTTTTACTTTTTATCCACATCCCCTCATGAAATCTCCAAAAATAGGATAGCTGATCTCACTTTGCAGACAATAGTATCTAGAGTGTAGAGAAAACTGGTTACATGGAGTATTTACGTATGGATCAATAATCATCATCCCAATTTTATTTCCCACTTGAGTCATCGAATGTTCCTGCTAATAATTGTTTTGGCTATAAGCCCTTTGCAAATAATTGAACAAATATCAAATAGTTAGAGAAGAGGAAGATATATTTTTGAAACATGATGTGTATAACCATTCCCAGACAGAGATTAAGGACCCAACTCATTAAGAGTAGGAAAATACGGAACCTCTCAAGAGGATAGATATGATATCGAAGGTAATTTTTAAATGAACGTAAGATCACAAATATATACCTCTCGGCAACGAGATTCATACTCTTCAAGCACATTATCGTTCAGGCAAAGCACAGCGTTCGCCTCTGCAAGGTTCTCCTGGATAGCATCCTGCAAACTTGAGACTGTATCGGGCATCTGTAGCATGTACACCAGTCAGCATAATATTCTCACTGAAACAATATCGTCTACAGATAAATAAGTAGCTTCACAGATTTTGCAATCATAATTACTTCAGCAAAAGCTTTCTGAAGCTCAGGAGTGAGCTTTGCAACTTTTTCTGCTGCCACTTTTGCAGCTTCAACAGCTTGTCTGCACCTCTCCACCTCTTCCTTGCCTTGACATAATACAACGAATAAAAACTTACAAACTCCAAACGGATTGGTATTTGCATGTCAAATATTGGGGAAGAATGTTTACATCGATCATATTCTTGTTGAGCTTTAGCCCCATCATTCTCCACAGTTTTGATTGCACGCTCCATCTCTCTCACCTTTCTTGGGAGGAAAAAACAAATTCATAACACTATCCAGTTAGAAATCATACGAAATTCATTTAGCTTGTTGGGTTTCAGTTAGAATCTAGGAACCACCAATTGAAGACCAACGCCAAAATCAAACTGAAAGATGAAATTTAGAAGATAAAGCAGAAAATACATTTAATGAAGATGCATAAAACCAGTCTGTCTCCTTTTTCAACAGCATGCATGTATTCCACTAGTGTACTTGGGATACTTTCCAATCAAGTAATCAGAGTTCACCTTAAGTTCAATCTCACATGCACTAAGATGTTTGACGATATACTGTTTTTGCATTTCCACAGTCTCAACAAGTAGATCCTGAAATATGAAAAATCAACAAACATAATTCAGATGAAGAAGGGAAACGTCAATAAACTTATGCACAATACAATCACCTTCATTTCTATTGCTCTTCTTTGGCGCTCTAAATTTAAATTATGTATTTCTGCTCGCATCCTTTGCTCTGCACTTGATACATCTTCTTCTTTCTCAATAGAATCAAGCTTCCGCTGTCTCTGCTCTGTAATGATTACATAGCAACAGACATCAACACAAGAAATATACCAAAATGTTGATACCTCAAAGAGTCGGAGACTACCAATTCGGTTTCTCATGTCTTGATGTCTCCTTTTTTCCATTTTTGCCTTGTTCACAATATCTTCCTACAAAAGTACCCAAAGACTAAAAATACAATTTTATGCATTGATACAAAATTATCAGGACGAACTTACATTCAATTCAAAGGTAGCTTTAACATCAGAAATGTACGTTCAGTATAGCATCTCATAATATTGGCTAGTTGAAAAGATGCACATCAAAGATGAAGAAAAGAGACTGTTATAGTGCAATCAAAATAGCCAGTGGGTGAGCATGTGGAAATATAAATAGAAGAAACTGCTACTGCAGTCAAAATATTTTTCACTGGGTGCCCAGCACACTACCTGCCTTGCTTCATCTCTCAATACTGCATTGCACAGATACCCAGTGGAACTGTGTGTAGAATATGAGGGATATGTAGCAATATGCAGTACAGAGATTCTATGATGGCTATTGATCATGTCAGAATACACAGCCGATATTACATATCAGTAACAAGGAAAAGCTCACAGTCCCTGATGATTAGTTTATGGGATATTTATCAGTTTCATGAAACATTACCACAGAAAAAATAAAAGCATATTGGGAATGCTACATTTGCAGAATAATTGGCAGCCAGCCCGATTGGGCATTGAGAAACCACTTTAATGTCAGTCCATTGTAAAGCAACTTCATCAAATTGAGATCTGTTAATGGAAATGTTCATTGAAAGGAGAATGTGTCACAGTTTGTAATCCATGTAAGCTGAGTTAACAAGACTCGTTGACAGGCTAAGTAACCACAAACACACTTAAGTGTGTCATACTTCATAATGCATGAAGGGCATTTTGGTTGATGTAACAGCCACTGATCGGAACTACTCAATAGGAGCTTGAACTTGAATTATTCAAGTTCAACAACAAATTAACATTTCTTCCAGCTATATATGCAAATTTAAGCAGAACACAGTATCTAAGTGTGTCATACTTCATAATGCATGAAGGGCATTTTGGTTGATGTAACAGCCACTGGTCGGAACTACTCAATAGGAGCTTGAACTTGAATTATTCAAGTTCAACAACAAATTAACATTTCTTCCAGCTATATAT
>JBBBWG010026313.1:89614-113098 GCA_037176905.1 Azolla pinnata
GCAAATTTAAGCACAACACAGTATCTGCACATTGATATACATAAGAAGAGGTTAGAAATGTAGGAATACGATCACTCACCCTCTGCCTATGAAGTTTAGCAGCATCATCTTCACACTGTCTTTGCTGCATATTCAGTTGTTTTATTTCATTTTCAAGCCTTGCTAAAGCTTCTTCTGCCTCCAACTTCTTCTCTTCTAGTTCTCTTTGCTCTCTTATATCAATATCTGAGTTAAGAGGAGAACGTATAAGTCACCTAAGGAAAATACATATGCTTTCATATGGCAACAATGGTTAATACTCACTGTGTGAGAAAAGACGGGCTGGTTTGACAGGCATTACAGTAGCAGAGACATAGCCCCCATATCTTGAACTTTGCCACCGATAATGATTTTCAGGGGTCCAAAGGTCCATCACCCCTAGTTTGTTGGCTTTATCAGCATGCTGACCGCACTCTGAGGAACCAACAAACTACTCCAACATGAAGGATCAAATATTAGCAATTACATTCAATTTCTTAGATCAGAGATAACTTGATAAAAAACATTTTTCTACATTGCTCAATGCTTACGGAATAATCAAGTTGAGCTTGAGTTCTCATAATCTCCTTTACGATGAGAGGAGCATCAAACACATCAATGAGTTTAGTTTTGATTCCAAGCTGTTGCATCTGTTCCAGAATAGAAAACAGTGCCAATCATCATAAGTACATTGTAGATATAGATACTTGAATACACTTCTTAAATTCAGGATTACATGCTCTCTTTACCTCAAGTGTAAGACTGGGAGCTCTTGTACTGCCATTATCTTGTTTATAGTTTATCACAGGAATGCCAAATTTTTGCATATGCCTGTTTAAAAGGTCTCTATCACTCGAGTTCTGGGTCACAAAAGACTATGATACCACATGTATAGTCAGTTGAGAGAATAGAAATGGTCTCGGCAAATTCAAAGACTAATATATTACCTTCCAAACATGATAAGGAACATGACCTTCCAAGTATGCTCCATACTCTTGATTGGAAAGATTGACCTGCATTAGATGACAGTAGACAGTTATCTTTTACGTAATAGTGGCATTATGAAGTAATAGTTTACACAATCAGAAAATCCCATAGAGATGCAGACAACTCTTGATTCGAATATACTATATATGATTCAGCAAAAACACATATAAAATGTCATCATGCTTCTGCATTCTGACCACTTTTATCTACTTATGTCTCCTTCACTCTATTAGAAAATGAACTGCAACATAACAGTTCTTGTTAATAATGTTCACAAAGACGAGTGTCACCTCCAATAGAACAGGTCCATACACTTCCATTTGGAACTCGCTTCGATGATCTTGAACCCACTGATAGGCCTCAAACACATTTCGCACTCCTGTATCTTTTAAGGCTTGAAGTCTACGAGTGCCAAAGCTTTCGATATGTTGAAGTCTGCAATTAAGAAAGTCTACATATTTGTTAACTTTATTTGAGACTAAACGTAGCAGACAATTTCTATACATTGCATAACTGCATTAGTGCCTCAGAATACAGATAAAATTTCTAGACTATCATTAGTATCGTCATTCATAAGTACAAATTATTCAGTACAATAGTGAAACAAGATCTCGTCAGATAACTATAACAACCTGGATAACTGCATCTGCAATGATCTTTATTTTCCTTGCAAGGCCCTATGCTATGCCAAAATCTTGTTGCAACTGTATCCCTCAAGGACTGCCGTCACAATGAATTCCATTTCCTATCAAGACAGTGATTGATGCAGACCATCCCCAAGGATATCAACTCATAGTTATTGATACAGACCATCCCCAAGTATTATTGACGGTATCACTTCAAATAAGATATGTATAAGAAATAGAAGCAACCAATTACCAAAATTGTAAAGTAATTTCTTAGTCAAATGCGTTTCCAGCCTCCACAACAGCATATTTGTGGTTGTCCAAGTTCCAACTAGAGTAATAGGGAATCCCACAAAAATCAGAATTGGAAAAAGTTGGTACCAATTTACAGGGCTTGCAATTTCTAGGTAAAGGTGGTTGAAGATGATCACCAGAAAATTCTAGTAAACACAAGTGTCCGCAACTACAAAGCCTGGATAAGTGACCAAACTACCCTTATGCAGTCTCTCTAGGTACTCATTATATGCAAAGCTAAGGTATGTCCCATCTCGGTTGACAAAAGTATATTACTATCTTACAAAAAATATGATTCCATACACCCTGACCACAAAAGAATGCAGACATACATAGACACAAGTAAATATATTCTTTTATTCAGAGACAAACAGATGGCATAGCTGTTACAGTACAGAAACATGGATATAACGTATCTTTCAAAGCACGATTTAGGAACCAATACTGCGTTTGTACAAATGTGAAGCTGAATATTTCCGATAAATATCTAAGTCATAAATACTCTACCAAGATTCAATTAAATATTTCTAAATTTGCTACATCGAAGCAGAAAAATGTGTTTCATAAAAACCAGGAAACTCTTTAATCACATCAAGTGATCTTCCTTTAGCAAAACAGAAATCAATTCACCTTCTTGTACAATGTTCCAATGTTCGTCTCTTTTGGACATCAACACTTTCTCGATCTTGTTTCTGCCTTCTTTTCTCATCAGCAAGCAGTTCCAATTCACGAATCTGGTTGCTTAGACTTTCCTAAATTCCATATCAAAAGCGGAAAGACAATGAAGATTGTTACAACTTTTATACTACATATTTGATTTAATCTGAACAGTTAAGTCAAAAGAACATACAAGCTCTGCTTTTGGTGGTTCAAAGGGTGGCAAACTTGACAGTTCCATCTCCGCTAAATGAAGTTCTTGACGGGCTTTGTCTAACCGTTCTTGTCTATGTATTTCACGGCTGTGAATTTCCTCAATCTCTCCCAGCTTTGATTTCACTCGCACACTCTGATAAGTACTTCAATAAATAACTCAGTAAATGTTCTAAATATACCTACAAGGAATGGTTCCAAAAAACTGTGAATCTCTTCATATTGTTAGATACAAGAAATTATGCCCAGCATTAGAAGTTGAATCTCACCATGTGATTCTCTCTCTCTGTTAATTTTCTCCTCAGTGCTTCCAGCTTTTGTTTTGATGCCAAAAGCTGCTTGCAGACGGCCTCCACATTTTCCTTCACAAGTTTTCTCTCCCTAGAATACAAAAATGCAGCTAGTTGTTTCATGATAGTACAAACTATAATACCATGATGGAAATTTGCACAATTATGATTTAGTTACTCTATCGGTGCCCGTAATTCTATCATCCTTTGCGCCAATTTGTGTACGTTTTGCTTGGCTTTCTTTTCCTTTTCCTTTGCTTCCACAAAAACTTGCTTCTGGGAATCGAATACCAGCCATGGAAGTTTCTTTTTCATGGACTCAGCCTACATATATGCATTAAGATCATGACCAAGTAGCTTGAGAAACTCGTAGATTTTAAACTATTTCAGCACCATTAACATGAATTCACCCATATATAATTCGTAATCATAGTTTTTCTGAAGAATAATTTTAATTTTGTAGACGTTAATACTCTTTCCATTCTTTCAAAAGTAGAAGTTTCAACTCTATGAATCAAGAATCTTGAATCTGTAAATGAAAAGATCCTTTTGCCATTTTCAGTTATTTGTATTTCTACTTAGTTTTATTTGGTTTTTTTGGTCAACCGCAAGACAACAATGTAAGCGTGATTTCTGATTTGGCCTTATATGCTATTTTTCTTTAATATATACAAGCATCTTTCTTTCTTCTTTTTGCCCTAAATTTATTCATTAATCTAATCAATCATCTTTTATACAACTGATGTATGCAATTAATGGCTTATTTTTTCTTTGAGAGCAATGCATCCTTCTTATTGTGTGTATCCATGGTCTTTATATCAATGTACATGAACTGACACCCTTAGGTGTAGCAAAATTTTGCTATATTTACAGGCCATTTTCTTAGCTTCCGATGGCGTTTCAGTAAGTTGATATGAGAATAAATTTCAGACATTTGATCGATTGTCTGCGATAGGGAATCTTTTCTATGATAAAAAGATATAATTGACTATTGGTTGCAACAAATGGTCCTGAAAATGTGGCATTATATAAGATCTACTCGAATAATCTTAAATGAGCCTAGCGACATGTAAAAAATTCATCCTTAACATCACACTGATGCATGAAGAAACACGTTGAGAGCCCTAATGAATAATTAAAACACAAACAACAATTAGACAATGAAGTCAAATAAAAGTAACACTAAACAAGGTAAAATGTATTACATATATAATTCAGAAAAGTAGATGAATATTTTCATCCTAACATTTGTACAATTAGTTAGGGAACTGGTATTCAAACCCCACACCTTCAACAGTAATTCATTCCGTAATCGAATACGCTCCACATCTCTTTCCCTTTCTGCGTTGAGTGCTTTTAGCTCGTTCAAATTGGATTCGTGTTGTTTAACAATCTAAAAGACAAAGTCAAAAGTCCAAATTTTACAAATAATCCAGGATGGTGATCTTACAACAAAATCAACTAGATGAACATTACTGTTTCAAGCTTTCGCAATTCCTCTGTCTTTTCAATCAGAAAGTGGTGTTGTCGAGAAAGTTCTGGATCTCCAACAGCTTTCTCTGTCTCTTCTAAGAGCTGAATAGGAGTCATCTTTGCAAACTCGCAAACCCTATCTTGAGGTAAAAACTAAACAAAACCAAATTAGACTTCAATCCTCATTTAAACAAAGCAGCTGACAGCCATGTCACATGTTCTGCATGATTCACAAACTCCTGACGAAAAAACTCTATTACTTACTTGTGTCAAATTATTAACTTGTATGTTAAATTGTTGTACAACATCTACAATATCTCTCTTTGGTACAGGATTACCTATTGAAGAAGTGACAAGATGCATCATCTCCTGGGATCTTGGAAAAACTGTATAAAAACTTATTATACGAAAACATATTTTCCCCACAATGCTTACCATCCAGCAACCAATCTGATTTGTTCTGCTTATTGATTTTCCTCATTATGACAACCCTTTGTCCTGGAGATACCCCACGAAGTGTGAGTTTCACCCATCCTGATTCTTCACCCCGTTTTACGTAGTCACCTATGCTTGAAGCTCTGCCTAGTAACTACATCAAGACAAAAGATTAGATAAAGTGCTTAGAATTCCGACATCTATCAGACATCCAAATGCAGCTAGAGATTTAACCTGAGGTTCTCCAGCAAGCCCAATTGCTATAGCACAAACAAGCGAGCTCTTTCCTGTACCATTAGGACCGATAACTAGGTTTAACCTTGGACCAGGTTTTGAGATCAAATGTGAATACGTCATGAAATTTTGTAGTTCAATTTCTAGTATATTGCCTGGAGAATAATCATCTTCCCCCCTGCAAAAAAAAAAGAGTATCTTTTATCCCTTGCTAACCAAAGCTTTCATCCTTGTAGAAAACAGTGCACAAGAAGAAAGTAAAACAGCGGTACTCCACTCTCGCACATCATAGTTCAAATATATATCAGCTGGTTTTGTCTTCAGAGTTTACTCGTGTATAGAAAACGAATACTACATTTCTCATATATTACTCTACGTGTTTTCTCATGAGCGGAAATCTTTACTTTTTGATCAAAATCCCCCCCGAATTGCAACAGACAAGAGAGCAACGATGCCAAAATCACGACATTCTTGTTTCGGCGAGTTCAGCAAACAGAACCACAAAAAATAGTGCCTTGCCGGTTTGCTGGCTGGGGGTCGTACCTAGAATATGCAGCGAGAAGTGCTTTGGGGCGTTTAGCAGATGAAGGAGGGAGTCTCTCTGTCTCTGAAGAGCTCCGTGTTCGCTTGCTCCGGACAGGCTCCCCTTTCATTGTCATACACAACACACACACACACACAAACACACTCTCGCTCTCCCGCTCTTGCTCTCGCTCTCGCTCAAGGTGTACCAGAAGATGAAGATGACGACGAAGTCCGGATCTGGAGCTCCGCCATGGCGTTCCCGCCTGTTTTGCTTGGAGCTCGTCTTTCTTCGCAGAGATCTGATTCCGAAGGACAAAGCTCGATGCCGAAAGAACTGACGAATGTTTCCGGGAACTTCGAACTTTGGCGCTCCCGGAAAACTTGACCGATTCGAATTTCCGATGCAAAATCGACAATTCAACGATGAAGAATGCATACAACGAAGGAAGGAAGGAATCATTCAGAACTGGCTCTGTCGGAAACTGGCTAACTCAATTTTCCGATGCAAAATCGATAACTTAACGCTGAATGCGTACAACAAACGTTCTTTGGGGACAAGCCGAATCGCCGAAGGACTGATTCGGAACAGAAACTGGCTCATTCGATTTTCCGATGCAAAATCGACAGCTTGACGCTGAATGCGTGCAGTTAACGTTCTTTGGGGACCAGTTGAATCGCCGAAGGACTGATTCGGAACGGAAACTGGCTCATTCGATTTTCCGATGCAAAATCGACAGCTTGACGTTGAATGCGTACAGCGAACGTTCTTCAGGGACAAGCCGAATCGCCGAAGGACTAATTCGGAACGGAAACTGGCCCATTCGATTTTCTGATGCAAAATCGATAGCTTGACGCTGAATGCGTGCAGTTAACGTTCTTTGGGGACAAGCCGAATCGCCGAAGGACTCATTCGGAACGGAAACTGGCTCATTTGATTTTCCGATGCAAAATCGACAGCTTGACGTTGAATGCGTGCAGTTAACATTCTTTGGGGACAAGCCGAATCGCTGAAGGACTGATTCGGAACGGAAACTGGCTCATTCGATTTTCCGATGCAAAATCGACAGCTTGACGTTGAATGCGTACAACGAACGTTCTTCGGGGACAAGCCGAATCGCCGAAGGACTGATTCGGAACGGAAACTGGCCCATTCGATTTTCCGATGCAAAATCGACAGCTTGACGCTGAATGCGTACAGTGAATGTGCTTCAGGGACAAGCCGAATCGCCAAAGGACTGATTCGGAACGGAAACTGGCTCATTCGATTTTCCGATGCAAAATCGACAGCTTGACGCTGAATGCGTACAATGAACGTTCTTCGGGGACAAGCCGAATCGCCGAAGGACTGATTCGGAACGGAAATTGGCTCATTCGATTTTCCGATGCAAAATCGACAGCTTGACGCTGAATGTGTACAATGAACGCTCTTCAGGGACAAGCCGAATCGCCGAAGGACTGATTCGGAACGAGAGTTGCGGTGTCGGTAACTGGCTCTGTCGGAAACTGGCTGATTTGATTTTCCGATACAAAAAATCGACAGCTTACGTTGAATGCGTACCATGTTCTTAGGACAAGCTAATTGCCAAAGGACTGATATAGAACTGGAGCTGCATGCGAGCAGCTGGCTCTCGAAGATTGGCTGATTCGATTTCCCGATGCGTTTCGATAGCTTATCGTTGGCTACGTGCAACGTTCCTTTGGGAACAGAGCCGATTGTCGAAGGACTTAATAATATAGTGTGAGAGCTCCATGCCGGCAACTGGCTCGACAAGTTAAGCGATCCCCAAACAACCGGTATTGATGTGGGTTTGAATATAGACGAGTTGAGCACTACAAGGATGCATCCCCAGACCATATAGTATGTAGTGCAACCAAGGGGACTTGAGAGAACTAAGGGGATCCTCTGAAATGGGATATGATCATCGAAGCATTGGTTTATGGTTGGTTTGGAAAGCATGATGATTGGTCACATGAAGTTGTGATGATTTCATCGAGAGATCTGTGTGAAGCAACCAAAGAAATTTCACGCAAAACTGCTGAAGGAAATCAAGGCCTTTCTACGAGCAAAGGAGCGAGGAACAACGTTGGCACTCACTCTGCTCCTCCTAGATGGATATGTCCTCAAATGATTGCTCTGATGTTTGATGGTGTTCAAACATACAATCAATCTTATAACTATTTTACTTGGTTGATTTTATTTTTACCGTTTATAGCTGCATTTGAAGCGGATTCGAGGATTATCGCCGCCACTCTTTCTCGCGGTTAGTCTTTTCACTTCAACACTTGCCTTTCTTACCCAATATGAGATGGTTTTCGCGCACACGTTGTGTAGTTTTCTCATCGCAAATAACTCCTGCTTCTAATATTAAATCTCCATAGCTCAAAAACATCATCTCCATCTCATTAGAAGCATGTACAATCTTAATGACATATACATGGTTGCAAGTATTTCGATGGACGTTCAACTTAACTTTGACCTCTTTATTGTTAATCTTTAAGTTTCCATGCCCAATTCAACCATGCGAAGCCCCAATAACAATTGTCATAACATAAGTAAGCAAAACCGCCAATTCAAGCATGCGAAGCTTCAATAACAATTGTCATAACATAGGCAAAACCGAATGTTAGCGAGCATATTCAGATGAATCATTCCTCTCACAAAAAAACATGAACAGAATGGAACCTTGATTAATGGATTCTCGTAGATGGACATCATCTGCACGGCATAACACCTCGAAGAAAAGCCATATTGTCATATCATTTCAGTACAAAGAAATTGTTACAAAAATAAATGGAACAATGAGGGAGAAGAAGCGATAAGAAAACAATGCATTAATCGTGATTTGTGCCCTGAAATCTCCGCTGGTAATCGTGTGCACAACTTTCTTTCTGAGCATATCTCCCTTTCCTAGTGCTTCCTTATGCTCCATTTGAAAGGGATAAGGCTGAAGGAAAACTGATAAAAGAAAATGGAGCATCAAATCTTAATGATGTCCTTTTAATCGCTCTTTCACAAGGTTAACCACACCTTGGGCATTGACAGTCCAACCAACTGTAACTGGCGGTTGATTTGTCCAAGGATTATCAGCATTCCATCTATGCATACAACATTTTACCAAGATTATTACTCGGTGCGGCATGACGGATGATGAATTATTGTCGAAGACGTTCTGATGCAAGCTTACCTCTTTAGTCCAAGGTCCAACAGCGTGTGCCCGGCCATAATCCCTTGAGTTTCAACTCTAAGAACACCCTTCTTGTATGTGAAGAGATCAGGATCAAGAATGGCAGCTAGACATCCCGGATCATGCAGAAAAATTCCTATAGAGGGTTTTCTCCCAAATGTAATAGAAATCCTTAGGATTAGAGGACAATTTGGCGGATTCTTCTTTTCTCTATTCTTACGGCTTTAAGAGCTTACGCTTTTGAAGGGATATCAACTAAAGTGATTCATGGTACCTTCCAAATTGTCTGAGCTGAAGTGCCATTGTTTGTAGAATGAGCATAGCTCATAAATGAGCTTTGCATGCTTTCCTTTTGAATCTCTAATTTCGATGAGATCCGCATCTAGTAAATATAGAATAATAAACCACGAGATAATATAGATGCATCGGTTTCATGGAGAGAAGAGGTGAAATTAAGCATGCATACTTACCGGTAAGTATGATTTGTGTGGTCAAGTTGATACCAATGACCACAGTCTCTGCACCGCCTGTAAAGACCAGGTCAGCTGCTTCTGGGTCGGCATACATCTGCATGCATTTCGTATATATTGATTGCATATAGTGACCATTGCGCTAATGCAAATGAAGTCGTATAGCTTACAAATGCACTGCAAATTGTGACCATTGCTCTAATGCAAATGTAAAGTCCTATATCTTACAATTGCACTGCAAAGTGTTAACATTGCGCTAATGCAAAATGTAAAGTCGAATTTATTCTGAAGGAGGGTTCCAATCCATATGTTTGGCTAACATCCAGAACTTATTGGCTCTAAGAATGGCATATCCCAGTCCATGACCATGCACAATGTTTAAAATGAACCACTTACCAGATATGACTAAGCAAAACTAAGCAAGGCATTCTCTGTTTTTACTGTTTTGAGGGGGATGGGATTTCTGATTCTACTTACATTAGCTTCTGCTGCTGGATTCACATTACCACTGGAGAAAAAGGATCCACCCAACACAAACAGCTTCTTTAAATTGGAAGCAAATGACTTGTCTTTCTGCATTGCCTACACATAAGCCAGCAAAGAAATAAATCTGTGCTCGCCATGCTTCATGCAAGAAATGAAAGCAGAAAGGCTTAAGAGTTCAATCCTTATTTATGAAGGACTTACTTCTGCAATGTTTGTAAGAGGTCCAAGCGCCAAAATGATGATTTCATTTGGGAACTCTCTCGTTTTCTCTATCAAAAAATCAGTGGCACTTTTTTGGATCTTGCTAATTTTGGGTGTTTGTGGATTGGTATCACCTAATCCATCATGCCCATGCACATACGAGGAGATGGGAGCGGCTCCACCCTACAGTAACAACACAATGGTATAAGATAGCTTGTCTACCTAGCATCATGTGCATGAAAACATTTGAATATCTGTAAGTGCCCAGAAGCCATAATAATAATGATAATGTGAATGAGAATAAAGATGATAGTAGTGCATATAAAGGCCATAGCTTTTGATGCTCAGATCTGGTGACGTTGAATGTACAATCTAGTTAGATTTATTACCTTCAATGGCTCGGATCGGCCCTCGGCCACTGGCACATCTGGATAACCTGCAACTTCACACTGATAAAGCATCTATCCATATAAGAAAAATTTTCCGCATGGCCTTATTACGTGAGAAAGTACAACATCACATGTTTGGGGAGTGGTATAGCACGAACCAGATGCAAGGCATTCCGTGTACACACAGATGTAGGTGCATTGCCAAATGTTGTCGTAAGACCAATAACTTCAAGTTCCGGGGATTGAAAAGCCATCAATATGGTCATTGCATCATCTACCAAGAACAAGCAAAACGGAACATTGACGTGATGTCATGAAAATTGTCCACGCTACATGTTCGGTTATGTGCATCCATGACCATTATCCATATACATGCACCCGTACTTACATACATTTATCCAACAGCTATAGAACATCCTTGATATGTATCACACACTCTTTATATCATGCTTACAATGGATAAAAAGCACACTCTCTTATCAATCACACTGTCCATGCATACATCAAATTCTTCGAAATGTCTATATCCATAAATTCTGCCGCATACATCCTTGTTCCTATCAAAATCAATGTGTGTCAATAGCCCATAATGCAGACAGCTGCATGCTGTTATCGATCCCAATTCTGGTATGTATCATGCACACTTACAAAAATATCCTTGCCAATCAAAACATTGATATGCATAATCACCACAACTTTATCAACCAAAATGTCTGCATCGATGACGACGACCTATCAGGATAAAAGACATACAGCAATGCCTATATGAATGCATGCACCGGTTCACACGCAGCATGTTCCCTATTGATCAAAATAATCATATGCAGACGCGATTGATAAAAATGCCCAATTTGCACCTTATATACATGCCACATTTTCTTACCAACCAATCTAAGGGGCATTGTGGACTTGCCAAACTGATAGTCTTGTGTATATTCTGTCAGTTTATCTATGCCTGCGATTATCCCTTGCATGTGATTCGTATGGCACACGCGTATATATACCACAATTATTGAGGCAATGCGACTATACCGAACATATGGCATACACGAACATATCAAGAGAATGAGGGATGAAACACTCAGAAGCTGATAAGGCCGTGTGCAAACAACAACAACATTTTCCCCGCTCGTCTTAATTGAACAAGATGGAGATATTTTACCTATCCCTGGATCGGTGTCGATGATAAGTTTGGTGCGAATCTGGTCTGTTGCTAACGCTCGGACAGCTTGCTGAGGAACAGAGTCCAAGCCATGGGGCACAGCCTCACATTCCAGGACCATGTTATGGAGGCGAGAACAAGACGGGATCCTTCCCGGGGCTAGTAGCGGCCGAAATGGAATGTGGGGGATGAACTTCTCTGCGAACTGTGGGGTGGGGGAAGGAGAACCCAAGATTTAAACGTGGGGAGGGGGGGGGAAATCCCAGATCTAAGCTTGGACATGTGGTATGAGGGATCAGCGAGGCGAAAAGCGACGAGATTGACAGGCAGGAAAAGCGGAGCGACGACAGAATGTGCAGAAGGTACACGCAGAGACAAAGGAAGACACGAACGGCAGCATGTGAAGCTTTCGAGATCCTCGGGAGTGGAGAGATAACCAACCCCAACCCAAGAAAGCACGCAGAAAAAGGAAGCAGACAGAATCACCAGCGTCCTTGGAGGGGAAAAGGAGGAGAAAGAGAGAGAGAGAGAGAGAGAGAGAGAGAGAGAGAGAGAGAGAGAGCTATGGCGGCGGCGGCGGCTGCAGAAGGCCTGACTTCAAAGAAGCTTCTTGTGCAGGAAATCAGACCCACTTCAAGAAGAAGAAGAAGAAGAAGAAGACGAAGAAAGAAGAAGAAGAATGAAGAAGAAGAATGAAGAAGAAGAAGTTGGCAACACGTAACTCTTCTTGCAAATAGTATTGAACTGATCTCTAATCAGTAGATCATCAATCAGTAGATCATCATCAGTATTGGACTGATATTGATCGGGAGTTCATCGGTATTGGACTGATCCGATCGGGAGTTCATCGGTATTGAAATGATCTCTAATCAGTAGATCATTGATGTATTGGACTGATCCAATCGGGAGTTCATCGGTGTTGGACTGACTCGACGCGGAGTTCCTTCGATATATTGGATTCATCGGATTCGTAAAAACGTCAGTGTTTGACCGATCTGATCAGTTGGTCATCGGTATTGGACTGATTTGATCAGGAATTCGTCGATATTGGATTCATTGGATCAGTAATACGTCAATATTAGTCCGAGCTGATCGGGAATTCATTAGTATTGGATCTGTCGGACCGCTAATACATCAAGATAGGACCGATCCAATAATATTGGACTGATACGATCAAGAGTTTGTCCATATTGGATTGATCTAATCAGGAGTTCATCCATATTGGATTTATCTGATCAAGAGTCTATTAGTGTCGGATTCATTGGATCAGTTATACATAAGCCTATGGACGGATATGATCGGTTGTTCATCAGTACCATACTGATCTGATCATGAGTCTGTCAATATTGGATTCATTGGATCATTAATACATCAACCTATGGACGGATATGATCAGTTGTTCATCAGTACTAGACTAATGTGATAAGGAGTTCGTCCATATTGGACTGATCTGATCAGGAGTTTATCAGTATTGGATTCGTCGGATCAGCGATAGATACATCAGCCTATGAACTTATATGATCAATTGTTCATCAGCACTAGATTGATTTGATTAGGAGTTCATCAATATTGGATTCATTGGATCAATAGTACATCTGTACTGGACTGGTCTTATCGGTAGTTCATCGGTATCGGATTGATCTGATCAGCAGTTCATCGGGAGTGGACTGATCTGATCAGTTCCATCGGATGGTATCCCATGTTGATCGGTCCGCTTTGGAAGCATCTCGAAGACTCGACGGAAGACAAGATTCCGGGGCATTGTCTGGACTCGGCCACATTTGGCGATCCTCTCGGGTGCTAGCTAAACTCGCTATGCACTAAGAAGATGTCGTAATGGGCACCGTCGCACTTGCACGTGTCTCCGATTCCAACGGCAAGCAAAAGCGTCTGGTTAGGAAAGTGCGTTATTCGGCTGCATATGAGGCCCACTTAACGGGCATCGCCTCGCAGAAAACACGCTCATGCTCTCAAGGATTAGGCATTCATTCTTAATTGCTTCCCAAGAAACTTAAGCCAGGGTTTCGTGCCCTCCTCGTGTGAAACGGGAAGCAGGAATACTGCCCCTCAAATGTTCTTCCAAAGTTCCGAGCGGAGCGGTGCTGATCAAAGAGAGCATCTCCGCCAAACACTTGCAGAAAGATCTTCTAGGGTTTCTGAGAATATGTAGATTTAATCAAGAAAGGAGTGGGGATTTGAACCCATCAAAGATTAGAAATATATAGATTTTAATTAAAGATCTAACTAAAGAATAGAGCCCATAAAAGACAAATTGTTTTTGTCAGGAGTGGGATTTGAACCCACGCCCTTTCGGACCAGTACCTGAAACTGGCGCCTTAGACCGCTCGGCCATCCTGACAATCATGCAAATTACTTCTCATTAATTATATTTATAAAAATATTGTTGAATTTACTTCTTATCTTCTATACATATAGATCCTTTGTTGCACATATATAAGAGCCGGTCCAAGTGAAAACCCTAATCCAGATGCATATGAGTGCATTGTGCTCCAATGCATCGACTCAAATCTTGGGCAATTCGTAGGATTTGCTTCCCCTGCTTCGTTCGTAAAGCTGACTGGGATTTGCCACCAAGGTTTAGTAGGTTTAGGGTTTAGGGTTTAGGGATTATATGGGTTCCGAAACACCATCGTTCCTCCCTGGTCATCGATTCAAAACAATCCCAGATCAACTCTCGTTGTTATCGAGCTGAAACCAACCGAGTCGAGCCAGGTTGCGTGAAACCTTATGATGCCTTTTTCTCTTTTTCTTTGTAAATGGTGTAGTGTGAAGATTTCAGAGCGATCACACACGAAGAGCCAATGTGCAGCGCCGAGGGATGAACAAAAAGACAATCCTAGGCTTACAAGCCCTGCATATGGCCAAATCAATCGGAGATATATATGTCGATATAAACGGTGGATCAAGACATATATGCCTCAAGCTAATAGCTCAAGTACTCGAGAATGATACGGCAACGAGGCTCAAACTGAGGTCTAAACCGACTAATCTAGCTAGCTAATACATGTATTTTAGCCAGTAGCCATGCGAATCAGAGCGGGAAACCGATGCCCTCGTTGTCGATAGAATGGGTAGGTAGGTGATCTGTATCTTTCTGGAGCCGTATACTACAAGGGGATCATATCGGGGCAAGCAATTCGCTGTTATTATTGTTGTTGTTGTTGTTGTTGTTGTTGTTATTGAAGTTACGACTCTTACGGTTGAACGGATCGGAGCTGACAATCTCTGAGACCTCTCCCCTGCATGCAGAAACACAGTAGAAGCCCAAGATAGAGCCAATGGCTCCTTTCTGAGGCATGCACACAAGATGGATCATACACATGCACACATATGCACACATGCATGCATTTGTCTTCTTTACTACACAATCATCAATATATAATGGGCAAAGCAACAAGGACTGTGTATTGAAGTCATGTCATTGAATGTTACATGTACATATACATCTTTATATATAGATATATAGTTAGTACAACAAGCCAGCCAGATGGATCATTGAATAACAAATGACCTGTCCACAATGATGCATACATGTTCTGATGTAGTGATGCGCAAATTGGGGAACGATACAGACAGAAGACAGACAGACAGACAGATAGCTAGATAGATAGTTAGATATAGAGATATATAGATTTCGTAATCTACGCTCGACTTCGCTTGCGCCAAGATCTAGGGAGTTCTCGATCGATGACTTCCGAGGCAACGCCAGGAGGTAAGATCGCCCCCTTCGCGGACGCGTGTCTCGATCATGGAAAAAAGCCATGTGATCTGCAGAGCCCAACAATTCAACCTTGACTTTCTCTGTTGTGTCTATCGTGCCTTGTCTTGTCTGTCTGCCTGTCTGTCTATACTGTACTGATGGTGTGGTGATCCTTCCTCTCGTGGATTGTATCGACATGTCTAGCAGAACACAATTGTTTGAGTCTCCAGCGACACGATCGAGACATACATACATACATACATGAGTCTCCAGCGACACGATCGAGACATACATACATACATACATACAAGATTGTTTGAGTCGATGTGGTTGGCAGAGAAGAGGCACGACAAGACAGACAGACAGAAAGAAAGAAGGATAAGGAAGCCAATATTCAACATAGAACAGGCTCAACCGATAAAGTGGGAACGGAGGAGAAGAAATCCGGTTCAATTGGTCAGGAATGTAGTGGTCATGAAAAAAGCCAGATTACAAAGAGAGGAAGAATTTAGCGCGTCTGTTATTGGCTAGCCAAGTGTGAAACAGAGCAGGCCCAACCAAACCCTAGGCTTGAACGAAAGCCATTAGGTTGCTGGGGCGGGGAACGATTTTGAGAAATCTGGAAAGAAGAACGAACGAACAAACGAATCGAATCGAACAGTCCGAGTCTCTTTCTGATACAACAACAGTAGCAGCAACAGTCGCAGCAGAAGCAAACAATGGTGAGCAGCAACAACAACAACAAACGCAATGTCGGCAACAGCCAGGTCTGCCAAGAATCCGGAGTAATCTTCGGAATAATCAGTTGTTCATTATGGCCGATCAACAAGCAGCAAATTTATTCCATAGAATAACATGGAGTTATCAAGGTGTCCTAAACATTTTTGGAGCACATCTTCTTTGTATTGTAGAGGGGTCCAGCACAACTGGAAATGACCAAGAACCTACTGTAATCTTTAGCCTTACGACTATAATTTTGATAACTAATGAAATGATATTTCTTACAGGAAGAAGAAAAAAGAAAATCTTCTGTCCATCGGATGGACAAATCGCGGCAGCTCGACAGGTTCCTTTATCCATTGGATCCACCAAAGGTTGACCAACCAATAAGATGAAGGAACCGAAAAATAAATCGATCAATCGCAAAGGGAAACTGCAAGGAAAAAACCAAAAACTTTAGAAATTTACAGGTTAACGTCCGCCGTTTTTTTTTTATGGCTCGCTAGAAATTAACGGCCGATTAATGCGATTCACGACGAGTTCAATTAGATTTCTGAGCTGCCCGACTTCTGTTAACCGAATATTGCGAGGGGGAATCGATTTAGTAAACAGCAGCAGGATGTACGAAGTAGGAAGGCGTCAACAAACAGCAGCAGGAAGATTATGAATCGATGAACAAGAGACGAGATAGACAGGGAGCGATTAGTGCGAGAAGGATCGAATCGATTAGTGCGAGACGGATCGAATCGATTGGGCGAGAAGCAACCACGAATTAATCTCGACTCGTGATCGAACTCGGGCGTTTCATTTGTAATTTTCCCGGTTTCAGGCGATTGTGAATCGATCCCGATTAGCGATCGAACTCGGCGCTAATTTTGTAATTTCTGATTCTGAGCGATCGTGAACCGATCTCGATTAAGCGATCGAACTCGGCGTCAAGTTTGTAAATTTCCTAATTGTAGCAGGCGCTAAAAAATTTTAGAACATCGCTAAATTTGCGAGGACGATAATTCATAGTTTTTTCCCATAAATAAAATAAGTAAATAAGTAAATAAATAAATGAATAAATTCGAGAAAGGCAGGAAAACAAAACAAAGCAACGAAAAAGAAATCGACGGCCGGCGGCCTGCCACGTGGCGATCATCCGTGGCCGCCGTCCACGTGGCATCCTAGCCACGTGGCATGCCACGTCACCTCCCCGTACACGTGTCAGCCGCCGGTCCATGACACGTGGCCCGCCACGTCATCTTTCTTCTTCTTCTTCTTCTTCTTCTTCGTCGTCTTCTTCGTCTTCTTCTTCTTCCTCGCACAGGCTTTCAACGCGCTTACGCTCTTCCCCGTCTGCGCAGATCAGAGCCACGAACAGAGTCGCAGAAGAGAGGACAATCAGCGAAACCTCAAGCTTTCCTCCTTTCCTTCTTCACACTCTTCTATGAATCTTTCCTGTTGCTTCTAACGAGACCAAAAGCCGTCTTCTCTTTCTTCTTCTTCTTCTTCTTCTTCTTCTTTCGAGTGCGCTGTCCGACAATCAGATAGTTAATTTCGGCTGTCGGACTATGTATCCATATCTGCATGTATGACATTGTCGTGTCCGGGGGGGAGAGGGAATGGCAATGATGGGAGCTTCCCTGGAAATTCGCTGCTGAATTCAGGCACCTTTAAAAAGCTCAGCTTTTGAAGCTGGTTTCCGCAGAGGGGTTCAGTTCTTGGGTGGAGGGGGAAAATATGCATGTGCTGCGAAGATTGAAGAGCTTTGCTGCCGGCCGTTCTGCTACGGTCAATGAACCAGTAATTAGCTACTTTGCATCATCAGGCTTGGATACATGTTTTCTCCCTTTCTTTCCCCATCTTACTTGATTTGGTGTGCGCATTAAAAATGCACGAAATTGAGTGTGCTTTTCCCTCCTTAATCGGCGGATTCTCCTGGTTATCCCCCCATGATATGCTAAGCAGTCCCCTTAATTGACGGCTGTGTATGCAACATCATGTGTAATTCATGTGTATATGCGATGTGGTATCTGTATGGACTACATGTATTGTATGTGATGATTGTTTGTATTGCATGCATGTGTGCAATGTGCAGCACCCCAATTGATCTTATTCCTTGTAAATGCCCAAAACCATGCAAAGATTCCATGGTTAGTAGTAGTCTTTCGACCTTACATTGTATTTTGTTTCATTTTTTTCCTCCTTGTTTTTGTTAGTCCACAGATGCTGACAAGGGAACTAGATCAAAGGGAGAACAAATTGGGGGACGTAAGATTGATGGAGCATCAGCCCAATCATCATCATTCACAACTGCTGAGGAGTGGTACGATCGAAATCAACAAGAAGCAGCAGCCGTGCAGCCCATTACTGGTGCTGAGCCACGGCTGAAAGAGCTCCATGAAGCGAACACATGGAACGAGAGAGCAAGCATGGGCAACATTCACAAGCATGTACAAATGCTAATCTTGTGTGCATGTTTTTTGTTTGTTTGTGTTTGCATTCTACATGCGTCCATGGTAATTCTGCCCTTCATGGAAGAAGAAGCTCAAAGATTCAAAGTGTTTGTATGTATGATTCGTATTCACAGGAGCTCGAGACATCTTCCGCTAGTGGCAATGGAATTTCTGAATCTGGGCGTGTGATTGTAGTGACGGTTGAAGGAGAGAAGGGGAAACCAAAACAGGTAATTAGGATCACTGGCTATTGGTCTCATTGAAAGCATGGGTGAAACAAACAACAAAATGATTTCATGCCCAAGTCTGTACGCATATCTTCCACGGAGTTTCTCTTGTAAATTCACGAAATTTGGATATGCAGACACACGCTCTCAACTCACTGTGTTTTTTCTGTTCATTCTCAAGCAGACCATCAGCTACATGGCAGAGCGAGTCGTAGGAACGGGATCATTTGGAATAGTGTTTCAGGTAGGGTACAGACCCTCATTTCTTTTTCTGTTTTATCTTCTAATGAGTTCACTCTAGGGCTTAATAAGCTACATGAGGGATATAAATCAGCATGAGTTCTTGGCTTTGCTTACCTCCTCTGAGGCTGGTCATCTTCTCAAATTCTCGGTTTTGCTTGGTCATGAGGCTAATCAAATAACAAAGGAGAACAAGAAAAATATCCCATGTAATGTTTGTGCCCAAATCTGTATCACACACCTTCAGTCAAACTGCATACTACATGTGACATCGGTATATCCAACTAATGACCTCAGGGACATCTAAGCGTTACTCTGATAAAAGCCTACATAATCTAATTCTTCTCTTTTCCACAGATCTCTATCTTATGCATTTATCCGTGTAGTTTATCAGCAATGCGTAATCTCTAGTTCCTTTTTCATTCTTTTTCCTGTTCAAGCAAAAGATCCTTCTATTAGTGTATCAAAAGATGGAAGATTTACAGTAAAATGTTCCGCCAATAAAGAACTACCATATTGATGGTAAGAAGGTTCATGAATCTTCTTCCAGAAGCCCGATAATTCTGAATTAATTTCTCTTACCCAAGAGACCTTTGAGCTTATACTTCAGCCGACACCAATAATTTCTGCCTATTAAACATTGGGTTGCTTGTAAAAGGGTTGTTTTCGTTTGGAAATGCAGGCTAAATGTTTAGAAACCGGTGAAACTGTAGCCATCAAGAAGGTACTCCAAGACAAACGCTATAAGAATCGTGAACTGCAAATCATGCTCATCCTCGATCACCCGAACATAGTGACTCTCAAGCATTGCTTCTATTCGAATACCGAGAAGGATGAGTTATACCTCAACCTCGTGTTGGAGTATGTACCGGAGACAGTGCATCGTGTGTCCAAGCATTTCAGCCGCGCAAATCAGAGGATGCCCCTCATTTACATCAAGCTCTACACTTATCAGGTGAGATGAAGCAAAATCGGCCAGCAGCAATTGCATCTGATGTAACTAAAAGACAATAAGTCAATGCACCAAAATTTCTCATAGACTTCTAACTTAATCTACATCTCTTTGTTTTTCTTCTTCTTACTTTAGTTGTGTAGGGCATTGGCGTACGTTCATAGTCTTGGGATCTGTCATCGAGATATTAAGCCTCAGAACCTTTTGGTAGGTCATATTGACATATGTCTGTGCATGCATAAATGTTTATTCTTGCGCTTACGCATTTTGTCGTTCCAGGTCAACCCACATACCCATGCACTCAAAGTCTGCGATTTCGGCAGTGCCAAAGCACTGGTAAGCAAGCGTTTAATATTAGTTTGGATAATCTTGAAAGGTCCTTTTAAGTCAAGGAACCTATTGAGATAAGTATGCCGACATAGAACTAGAGAAACATCACAGTGATGAAGTGGCCGTCCTTTGAACACTTGCAAGCTTGCACAATTTCAACCCATCAGAACTTTTTACGAACCTGGGTTGCTATTTTGATTTCCCAGATCAAAGGGGAGCAAAACATCTCATATATTTGTTCTCGATATTATCGGGCACCGGAGCTCATCTTTGGGGCTGTGCAATATACGACAGCCATTGATATATGGTCAGTTGGTTGTGTGCTATCTGAGCTACTACTTGGCCAGGTACCATTTATGTTTTCAGATATGATTATTATTATTTTCTACTTCTTGGTTGCTCTGTTTTGGCACTCCTTGCCCCCCAAAAAAGATAAATCAACTTAACGAGAGTCTTTATGAGTGCAGCCCCTTTTCCCTGGAGAGAGTGGTGTGGATCAGCTTGTAGAGATCATTAAGGTGAGTCAGTTCCGATGGTTATCTGTGTTGGTACAACCAAGTGTTTATTTTTTTTGTTCTTTGAAATTTTGGTAACATATATTGGGCTTAATTTTTTCATGCAAGGTTTTGGGCACTCCTACAAGAGAAGAGATCAAATGTATGAATCCGAGTTATACAGATTACAAGTTCCCTCAAATCAAAGCACATCCTTGGCACAAGGTTTGTGACCTTCATATATCCACATGATATCGTCAATATATATCATTAAGTAATATGGTTATGTCACAAAATGGATTATGGAGGATCCATCAGAAATCTGAGAGCAATATGTGTAAGAAAACCACGGAAGACTTATTTACCAAAACAGTCAAATGATTTTGTTTTATAAGTTTACCAACAGCTTATAGTAATGAGATCTCAAAGAATTCTCTCCATTTTATTTATACCAGATCTTTTCTAAACGGATACCATCAGAGGCGGTCGATCTTGCCTCCCGACTGCTTCAGTACTCTCCGAGCCTTAGATGCACAGCAGTAAGTAGTAAAAACCCATGATCTTGAATTCAGGTCATAATGATGTTTTGTGGACTTGAATGTTGTGGGGAAGCTGAAAACTATGAGAGAATACTGGTGAAGGAAGCAATCTGGTTTTTCTCAACTTAATCATTTAGTTTTGGTCATGTTCTTTTTCACACATCTGGTTTTTTGTGTCCCCCTCCCCCCCTTCAAAACCCATCCAGCTTGAAGCATGTGTCCATCCTTTCTTTGATGAGCTTCGTAACCCTGCAACACGATTGCCATCCGGTCGACCCCTCCCTCCTTTGTTTAACTTCAGACCTCAAGGTGAACTTCCGGCATCTTGTGTTTTTCATTCTTGTGATGTAATTTGTTCATCTTTGCTCCTCTTCCACCTTATGAGTTTGTGGTGACCTAACAACATTGGTCGGTTGGAACTTGCAGAACTAAAAGGTGTGGATCCAGAGCTCCTCCAGAAGCTCATACCAGAACATGCACGAAGACATACAATCCAATACTGATCAATGTAAACAGAAAAAAGAGCCTGTCCAGCCTTCCTTTCCTCAGATGGTGGATTCCACTCCTTTTTTTCCCCCTTCTCATGTAAATTGTGAATCAAGCAAGGAGGAACAAGTCATGTTTTCGGATGAGAGTCAATGCAGACATCTATGTGATTAGCGCACTAGCTTTGAAATCGAGCCTTCTGAAGCTCTTAAAAAGCACATGGTGGAAGGAGATGTAGCCTTGTAATCTGTAACAAAAGCTCTTTTTTTTTTCTTCTTTTGAAGACGTTTTTGGGTTTTGTGTTTGTGTATGTGTGTGTTTAGGCCAGATGCACAAGTTTTTGACCAAAATCACTAATTTCATTCACTCTCGTGATGATGGTTTTGATGTAGATAGAGGCTTTTTGGTTGTGAAATTTGGAGCCTTCGAGTTTGCATGAGAGCTGAAAACCTCGTTATATCTTCATCCTGATTCTGGGAACTTTCAAACCTGTTTGAAATGTCTGCGAGTCTTGCACATCATTTTTGAAGGCACTCAGTGGGATTTCTGATTTCATCGATGGTAAAAAACAAGAGGAAGAAAGAAAAAAGGAACTGTGAATCTCAGCAAAGTCTATCAATGTAAGTCAAACCAACAAGAACAACAAAAACAGCACAGACTTCAAAGTTGTGACATGAATGTGCGCATGTTATTATCCATTCCACTCACCGCACACTCACACACAAAATAAAAGATAAGAGGTCGGAATTTCTCAAAATGCATGTATAATGGGTTTAGGAGTATCTAAATGGAAAATCAAGCAATTATGGGTTGGATCAAGGTCTGCGCAATGGGCGAAAGCTTTTAGTTCGATCTTGCATTGAGCTCCGGGTGGAGTTAGTTACTATGACAGAATCTCTATGGTAATTTCGCAACAAACCATCGCAATTTGTGGAGGTAATTAACAAGCATTCGATTCGCGCATCCTAATGATTGGATTAGCGACGCAAATCTTCTATCTAATGATGGGATTAGCAATGCAAGTCTTCTATCTAAAGGATGGGATTAACGATGCAAAACTTCTATAGTTAATGATGGACTCTAAATAAAGCCTCTAGCAATGCAAACATTGTACCTAATGATGGGATTACCACACAAATATTTGATCTAGTGTGATGGGATTAGCAATGGAAACCTTGTATCTAATGATGAGATTAGTGATGTGAATCTTCTATCTAAGAATGGGGTTAGCAACGCAAATATTCTATTAATGATGGGATTAGCAACACAAATCTTCTGTGTAAATAACGATGGGATTAGAAACGCAAATCTTCTACCTTAACGATGGGATTCGCAATGCAAACCTTGTATCTAAGGATGGGATTCGCAATGCAAACCTTGTATCTAAGGATGAGATTAGCAATGCAAACCTTGTATCTAAGGATGGGATTAGCAATGCAAACCTTGTATGTAAGGATGGGATTAGCAATGCAAACCTTGTATCTAAGGATGGGATTAGCAATGCAAACCTTGTATCTAATGATGGGATTAGCAATGCAAACCTTGAATCTAATGATGGGATTAGCAATGCAAACCTTGCATCTAATGGTGGGATTAGCAATGCAAACCTTGTATCTAATGATGGGATTAGCAATGCAAACCTTGCATCTAATGGTGGGATTAGCAATGCAAACCTTGTATCTAATGATG
>JBBBWG010026313.1:122638-138102 GCA_037176905.1 Azolla pinnata
CCATTTCAGGACCTGCATTCCTTTCCTTTTCTGAAAATATTTGACCTGAATCTCTCCACCACATTTTACCACCATTTGCATTCCTTTCCAATTCTGAAAATATTTGACCTGAATCTCTCCACCACATTTTACCACCATTTCAGGACCTGCATTCCTTTCCTTTTCTGAAAATATTTGACCTGAATCTCTCCACCACATTTTACCACCATTTCCTGCATTCCTTCCCTCTTTCTGAAAATATTTGACCTGAATTCTGACATACACACCCCCCATGCTATGTTTCCATGCCCCAATCTTTGTACATTCCCCCCTCCCCCCACCTCTTATATGTATTCTCTCATCAGTCATCACCACATCCCGCTGTCAGATGTTTCTAGCTGAATATCCTGCACCGCCAAACATGTAACATTCTGATAACGGTTGTATCACAAGGATTTCCATTGTATTCTTCAACAGAATATAATAAAAAACAAAGTCACCTCTTCTTTGGTTGTCCAGCACGGATGGAGCAACCATTCCCCATGATATCATCGCTGTGATCTTTTCTCGCTTCTGGGAAAACCGTCTGGATCAGGAGTTAGGTTCTAAAATGCCCATAAGAATTGACCAGTACCTGCCCCATAAATTAGTAAGAGCAACAGTGGTCACAACTTCGTATGCAACATGTTCTTTACGTTGAACTTCCAGAAGCCAATAAAGAGCCATCATGTAAGGCTCTGCCCATACACCCGATAACAAGCTTAGCCCTCAGAAAGGCTACCTGAAATTTATGATTTTGTGTGACTTCTCCAGGTGGTTGTGGCTATCGATAGATTGCGAGCATACCTCTGTAAAGAGAACAGGATAGTTATTTCTCACATGCGTAGGATTGATCGGAGTTCACAAACAGGTCCATCCCATGAAAATTCCAATGGTTTGCTTACTTACCCCTGATTAAAACTTCACCAAACAACTCAAACAGCCCAGTCTTGAGCATCTCCACTTGGTTCTTGCATAGGCATCAACAAAGCTTGCATCGCTGTCTGTCACTTAATGCAGCTTTGAAATCGTCTTATCTCCGCTTGTAGCTGCAAGTTCCATACGCCCGGCTCCCCATTCTTATCTTCATACATCTTCAAAATCCGGCTTTGCATGTCAACATCTCTGGCTACTGGCTCGCTCAAAGCATTTGAAAATTTTTCTTCGTGTAAAAAGAAAGAACATTTGTGATTTGTGCGAAACATTTTTGTGGTCCATGCAGAAATATGGCAACTCCAAGCTTTGCCTTGATGATCCACAAGCCAAATACAATCTGCGAGACCTCTTTTCTTTCAGCTATCTGGGGCATTGATCATATCCGTGGAAGAAACAACCTAAAGGGAAGCCTGCATACCCGAGCTAAAACAGTTGAATGCATGCGTTGAGTCTCCCGAAAGCTGCGTTGCACTGAAGCTGCGATAAGGGGCATCGTCGTTCTGCAAATATCCTTCGCATTCTGCACATGTAAGAAACCCTAAACCCTAAACCATTGTGCACTCACATACCATGTAGGGAACTGTCGCTTCTCCCATCATCACCTGCACAAATCTGCATGGAACTGATCTCCAGCAGGAATTTGAACCCACGAAATCAACACCCGCGCTGGATGAGGATGAGGACGACGATGCTTCCGATGCTGGTGATGTCGACGCTCGAGCGCTCCGCGGATTTCAACGGAGAAGATGGAGAAAAAGAACCTGAATGACAATCAGAAATCTGCAGCAACGGATCTTGCATCGAAATTCGGATCAGGTTCGACCGTTGTCGAACATCAATCTGGATCGGGTTCGATCATCAGCTTGCATCGATTCGGATCGGGTTCGATCATCAGCTT
This sequence comes from Azolla pinnata, assembly GCA_037176905.1. Classification (NCBI taxonomy): domain Eukaryota; kingdom Viridiplantae; phylum Streptophyta; class Polypodiopsida; order Salviniales; family Salviniaceae; genus Azolla; species Azolla pinnata. The sequence continues at coordinate 124,491 of JBBBWG010026313.1, forward strand.
CCATCGATTTGGATCACGTTCGATCGTCGTCAGCTTGCATCGATTCAGATCACGATCGATCGTGTCCACTTGCATCGATTCGAATCACAGTTGATTGTGTTGCATCGATTCAGATCACAATCGATCGTGTCCGCTTGCATCGATTCGAATCACAGCTGATTGTGTCAGCTTCCATCAATTCGGATTGCATTCGATCGTGCGTTCAATCCGATTATTCGCATCCTTGAGTTAAAACCCCGATACGAAACCTGGCAGACGATTATGTAGATGTTGTCTCTCTTGCGAATACTCGTCGCTTTGACCACCTCCAGTTCTTGGGCCCACAATATGCTTCGATCAATCTATAGGCTAGCTTTTATGTAGAGCCATTGTTGCTGTTAATGTTTGTCAGATGCCTTGATTTTGTTTGAGTTAACACGCGATGATGTAAACAACCTTGGAGGATAAAAACTCGTGGTTGCATATATGGCACAAAAATATGAAGCGGATTGGTGCCACTGTCTTAGTAATCTTGTCTCTTTAATCATGAGGTAAACAGTCTTCTGATTCTTCTTCATGCCTAATTTGCTCTTGTTCTCTCGATGATTCGAATAGATTATTTCCAACGGGACTCTGCAATTATGTACGCAATCGTTATTGCACATCGAGATGTGGCGACCATTGTTTGTCAGACTCAACACGAGACTTCTCCTAGCGTTTGTCAGGGCATCGGCTCCACAGTTTTGGTTGGGATGTAAAGAGGTTCTCTTGATGGCATCAAACAATAGATCTTCATCGTGGTAACAACGTAATCGGATCGATCAACCACACGAACAATTGTGATCACTTAATTATGCGAGCCGATCTGATTCAAATGCAAATTGTGAGATTCTGATCGACCAACTACACGAACATCGCGATCACTTAATTATGCGAGCTAATTCGATCCGAATGCAGATTGTGAGAATTGGATCGACCGACTACACAAACAATCATGGTCACTTGATTACGCGAGCCAATCCGATCCAAATGCAAACAGTGAGAATCAGATTGGTCGACTACATGAATGATTGTGATCGCTTAATTATGCGAGCCAATCTATCTAATCCGAATGCATATTGTGAGATTTGGATCGATCGGGTACATGAACATCGCGATCATTTAATTATGCAAGCTAATCAAATTTGAATGTAGTTTGTGAGTATCAGATCGATTGAGCACAGGAACAATCGAGATCACGTAATTATGCGAGCTAACATGATTTAAATGCAGATTGTGAGTATTAGATCGTATGATTGCACCCGAACAATTGGGATCGCTTAATTATGTGAGCCGATCTAATCCGAAATACAGATTGCGAGAATTGGATCGATCGACTGCACGAACAATTGCGCCCACTTAATTATGCAGGCCAATCCGATCCGAATGCTGCAGACAACGAGAATTGGATCGATCGACTACACGAACGATTGCGACCACATAATTATGATGCAGCCCAATCCGAGTCGAGAATCGAGAATCGGATCGCTGCAGACTGCGAGAATCGAGAATCGGATCAGCCGAGTCGCGATCGCTCGAGCATGCGAGCTACAATCCGATCGCGAATCCAAAGCGGAACGATGCTTCGATGGAGTTGGGACAAATTGTGAAAAAACAAAAAAAAAAACAGAACAGATGATGGACTACAAAGAAAACAAGAAGGAAGAATGAAGAAGAAGAAGAAGGAAGAAGGAAGAAGAAGAGAAGAAGAAGAAGAAAAGAAGAAGAAAGAATGAAGAAGAAAGAAGAAAGAAGAGAAGAAGAAGAGAAGAAGAAGGAAGAAGGAAGAAGAAGAGAAGAAGAAGAAGAGAAGAAGAAGAAGAAAAGAAGAAGAAAGAAGAAAAGAAGAAGAAAGAAGAAAGAAGAAGAGAAGAAGAAGAAGAAGAAGAAAGAAGAAAGAAGAGAAGAAGAAGGAAGAGAAGAAGCAGGAAGCAGGAAGCAGGAAGCAGGAAGCAGGAAGAAGATGAAGATGGAGGTGATCTGTTCTTAGGGTTTTTATGGTGACTTACGCGCCCCGATGTTGCCTCCACGCCCTGCAGCCTAACAACTGCTGCTACCTCTACTGCTCTCTTCTCCTCCCTCGCCCCTTCCTCCCTCGCCCCCTCTCTTCTCTCACCCATCCTCCGCTCGCAGGTAAAGTAAAGACGCCTTTTTTTCCCGCTTGAGTTGCCTCAGAACACCCTTAACCCTAACCCTAGCCCTAACCCTTAGGACCTCCCACCCCCTCAAAGGTGAGTCCGTTTTCCGCTTCCGATTTCTGCTCCGCTCCGCTCCCCTCTTCCTTGGTTTCCGTCGCTCATTTTCGTGCACTTCGGCGCATCTTTTTTGTTTGGATTTCAGGTTCTTCTCCTTTTGCATCTTCTCCCTTGCGTCCTCCCAGCGTTAGAGCATCGACATTACCGGCAACGGCAACGTCTTCGTCATCATCGTCGTCGTCATCCAGTATGGGTGTTGATGTCGTGAGCTCAATTCCTGCCGAATCAGCTCATGGGGGCTATGCCAAAGCCGTGATAAAGTCTCCTTCAGATGAGCGAGAGTACGAGCTAGTTCACTTGCCTAATGGCTTTTGTGCTCTTCTTATACACGATCCGAAGATATCGGACAATGATGAAGAAGATGAGGATGATTATGACGACGAAGAGGGTAGTAGTGGTTTAGACGAAGAAGATGATGACGATGATGACGATGACGAGGACGAGGACGACCACGATGGCAGTGGATCCTCAGAAGGGGGCGGTCACAGAGGCCACGGATCTGAGTCCACTAAGAAAATGGTAAGCAGCTCCGGTATATTTATGTGGCGTTGAGCACCACAAAATATGGAGTGTATTAGTCGACAGAATCTGTATTTGATCGCGTAGCTATGTGAAGAAAATGGTAGAATTAAGTGCATTCTTGCCGGACTTGGATGTATAAGCACTGACAAACGATGTTATCGATGCCATTGTCTCGGTGAACTTGTTTGTATATTACGGTCATGTATGTTGCTATAGATTATATGCACGAGACCGGGGTATGCTTGATTTATTTGCTGTTTGTAATGCAGTCGTGTGGCTTGGCACAAGTACACATGTGCACGTGAGTGCACATGGTTATCTATATGTGTATGTATAGTTAGAAAGTCGCATTTTTGACCGAGTCATCTGACTCTATGGATTTGAAAGCACAAATATACATGTACGCCCATTGCAATCATGAAGAAAAATTGTTCACATAGTTTTCTCATGTGGGTACATGGATTTAGTATAGGTGTCCAGCAAGCTTGTACATTTAAATGCTCACACCCACATATTCGAGTGCATTCTGATGTAGGCAAAATCGCCTCATAGTGACACAGAGACTCCAGCAAATAGAAATTCGAGTTATTTCATGTTTCTGATTAATCTTTTGAGGTGATGTATACAGGCTGCAGCAGCTCTGGCGGTTGGTGTTGGAAGCTTTTCAGATCCAAAAGATGCCCAAGGACTTGCTCATTTTCTAGGTCAGTCATGTTGGACTGTAATATTTCGTTTCACTTTGTCTATATAGAAATCTATGTCAATTTCAAAGCTCATGCAAGAAAATGTGTAAATAATTGATTCACTATAAAGTAAATGAGAGTGTGGTGCTCTCATTTACAACCAAATTTGTGGCATACTGCGGGCTGACATCTCGCTTTGTCTTCATTAAGTTAATGTTCACAATCTTGGAACATCCTTCTCATCACAGTGACAGGTATCTCCTTCAAATAGAGAAGATAGCAATATTTGGCCTATGTTATCGCTTTGTTTATTTCATGTCATGTTTCAAATTGTTACCATTAAGGCAGTGGGTTTGATTTTATTCTATAATATCTATTAAAAAATTCAGATTTGTGACAGAGAGGTTGTAGTTTTGGCTAGTGGCAAGAGGTCCTGGAGGGTGATAGCTAGGGATTCCTGGTTATTAAGTATCTCAGAGAAAGGTTGAAATCTCCTACCCCATTTTACCATGCAGTATTCCTTGAGTTGGACCACTCAATTTATTCATGTAGGAGATGTTAACTTATGAGTTAAGTGAGGGCCATTACCGACTCTTTGCTTTTTTCGTTTCAAGTTTTGTGCTTGTAAAATGGAATTCCAGACTTTTCTTCTCTATATATAAATATATATGTGCATGTATTTCTATTAGAGTATAATTGCATGCTTGTAAGTATGCTTTTATAAGCATATGTTGATGTTGTAAACATCGTCCTCATCACTTAAGAGTGGTATTGAGGTAAGGTCATAATAAAACAGTTGAGGGTGGAGGATGATTCTAGCTAGGAAAACGCAATTAGGGATGATGAAGACTGGGTAAAAACATTATGCTCTTTGGAGATTTAGAGCTAGAATTTCAGTTAGGCAATGTGACTGAATCTACACACTTGATTGTGAACATGTTTTGGGAGAGTGCAATTTGTCTCCTCTAGTGACCTTGAAGGGTTGGGGGTTTAAAAAAATACTATTGTATACTAGAGTCTATGAGATAGCTCGTATTTATAAGGTAATTACAATCCCTGAAAGGCACAGGCATGATATGCATAGCAAGCTCGATGCCTTCACAATTAGAACTTAAGTAACTAGAAGGCGAAGGGTAATGGAGCAAGAAATTAAAGTGAGAAAAATATGGCGTATTACTGTGGTGTAGTTGTCATCACAAAATGTGAAACATCTCAAGTGAAGCAAAGCCTGGTTTCAGTGCATGAAACTGTATAGTGAGATTTTTTATACGCTTCTGCATCTGATTTACTGTTATCCTCTTTTCTATACATATAAAATATGCAAACGGGTGATCCTCTATTCTGTTTTCCCTGGACACAAGTAGAATCATGTGAATGAAATGAAATCAATGTTTTTTATCCTGGTTTTGCTTTGTATGGACATGGTTAATGTACTGTACTCACTAGAGCGCTACCTGAAAGTCTGATATAAGATCACAGACCTTGATTCTAGGTTTTGTTGTTTGCCCATGGACGTGGCATATGGTTAATAATTCTAACTTCATTCATATACAGCAGTGCAATTTTCTCAGTAACTCCAGTTTTGCTCAGTTTCGATACACTGATGCATAAATCTCATAAGTTTTACCAGTTTGTGAAAATGTTCTCAACATATTTTCTATACATATAAAATATGCAAACGGGTGATCCTCTATTCTGTTTTCCCTGGACACAAGTAGAATCATGTGAATGAAATGAAATCAATGTTTTTTATCCTGGTTTTGCTTTGTATGGACATGGTTAATGTACTGTACTCACTAGAGCGCTACCTGAAAGTCTGATATAAGATCACAGACCTTGATTCTAGGTTTTGTTGTTTGCCCATGGACGTGGCATATGGTTAATAATTCTAACTTCATTCATATACAGCAGTGCAATTTTCTCAGTAACTCCAGTTTTGCTCAGTTTCGATACACTGATGCATAAATCTCATAAGTTTTACCAGTTTGTGAAAATGTTCTCAACATATTTTCTGATACATTTTAGATTTTCAAAGAATTTCTGATGAAGCTGCTGAAATACTCCTGTTGATCTAGATTCTAGGTCAAACATATATACATTGTTATTTGGATGCAAGCCTACTAAATAGTTACATAGCTGGAATGGGAAAACGTGGAGCACTAATTTTTTCATAGCTTGTTTTACAGTTTACCTTTCTGGATTTTGTCACTCAATTTCTCAAAAGATGGTTAAATTTATGCAGAGCACATGCTATTTATGGGTAGTTCAAAGTTTCCAGATGAAAATGAGGTAATTATATCTGGCAGTCTTTGATTACTAATTCTTGAGTTGGATTTTGTCAGATGTTTATGTTAGAATGTCAGATGTTCATGTTACATTTTTCAACGTGTCTGTGCAGTATGACAGCTTTCTCTCCAAACATGGAGGCTCGTCAAATGCTTTCACTGACACTGAATATACTTGTTATTACTTTGAGGTCAATCACAAGTTTCTAAAACCTGCTCTTGACAGGTAGATACTTCCCCCACAGCATTGCAAATTATTCAGAGCCAAGATAGTCTTATAATATTATACTATGTGTAGATTTGCGCAGTTCTTTATATCCCCTCTTGTAAAAGCAGATGCTATGGATCGTGAAGTGCAAGCAATCGATTCTGGTATAGCTTTTATGTAAATGAAGCTGTAATAAGTCACAGTTTCTTGCATATCATGTGAATGTGTATTTTCTGTGTGGGGCTGTATGCAGAATTTGAAGGATATTTGCAGAATGATGATGCCCGTTTATCACAGCTACAATGTAACACAGCTTTTGAGAAGCATCCATTCAACTGTTTTAGTTGGGGTATGCGTGCTTTCATTTATGTTGTTTCATTAACGGGTATGATTAATGCCCAAAGAGCTGAAGGAAAAAGTTATTTTAATTGTATTTGGCTTGTGGATTATCAAAGAAAATTTGAGGGCAGCCTTATTGTGCATGACCCAATAAAACGTTTCTCACGAATCACATTTTCCTTTCTTCTGCAAGGAAACCGTAAAAGCTTAAGTGAGCCAGTAGCCAGAGGTGTTGATATGCGGGGCAAGATTTTGAAGATGTATGAAGACTATTATCATGCTGGTCGTATGAAACTCGCAGTCATTAGTGGGGGTAAGGAATTTCAAATGGCAGACAGATACAAAAGCAGATACAAAAGCCTTCTTGACTCCCATTCAAATAATTTTGGTGCTTATGCAGAATCGTTGGAGACGCTTAAAGAGTGGGTGGTTGAGTTGTTCAGTGAAGTTAAATCAGGGGTAAACAAACCATTGGAATTTCCATGGGAAGGACCCGTTTGGGAACCTGGAAAATTGTACCGAATCAAGTCAGTGAAGGATCAACATTTTGTTTCAGTAATATGGCCATTTCCATGTCTTTCTTCGCAGTACATGAAAAAGCCATATGATTACATTTCACATCTGGTTGGTCATGGTAAGAACAGTCAACTCATACAAGAGCATAGTTTTGATCTTTGAAGAGTAATTACAATTTCTCTTTTGTTTTAACAGAGGGTGCGGGAAGCTTATTTTCTTTACTTAAGCTCAATGGGTGGGCCACCGACTTATCCGCAGGGATAGGGGAGGGTGGATTTGAGCGATGCTCTGCAGGATACATGTTCAATGTTACTATCCACCTTACAGACACAGGCCTCGAAAAGGTTGCTAGAACTTATATCTTGAATTCTCTTCTGTCTACTATTAAACTCAAGGTTTTGTGATGTGCTTCCTGGTGGTGCTTTTTAGTTTAAGCATAGTTATGTAGCATCTTAATTCATTTTCAAGCTGTCGCTTATTCACACATTGTCTCTAGTATTAGATCGCTAATTTTACATTCTACACTTAATTCTCGAGTGAAGGGTACATCATCAATTTAATGAATGGTCATATATGATGAATATGTTTCGTTAGCATTCTAATGTCTTAACATGGAATGTCTCTTCCTGTGTTCCATGCTAATTGACGTGATTAAGCTGTTACAGGAATCCCTGTCCAAAGGCCTCTAGCAATAAATTGTTTCTGTCTGGAGCTGTCTTTCTTCTCCTGTCCACCTTTATTTCTTGCTCTATTTATTATATTATGTTTCAGCCACCTTTTTTCTATCCTTGGATGTCTTGCCGTCTTGTCCCTAAACTCACTCCATTTCATACGAATAGCTAATTGGTGTCCAGTTCTATACGATTCATGGCCATATTTATTTATGAATCAAGCCATCCTCAATCCTTATTTTGTAGATTGAAACATTTACTTATTCCCACGATGGCAGTATCTAAAATACTAAACATCTCAACTGTTAAAAAAAATCTTCAGGCACTGAAAGTTATAACATCGAGGCAATTCTTCATGGTGGTTCCCTGTCATCACAGATAAACTGATATATTACAAACATGTTTATTATCAAGCCAGCAAGTTACTAAAGTAAACCTCTTGCATTTGGGGTATTGTTAGTAGAGTTGACGGGCGATTGCATTAGTATGACATCTTAATATATTCGAATGCATTTTAGATGTAGCCGTGTGGAGTGTGTTCTCCTACTAGTGGCCTAGGCTGGATTTGGAAGTTAATCCTCGTGAATGTATGTATTTATTATATTCAGGTTCAAGAAGTTGTGGGTTTGCTCTACGAGTACATCAAAATGCTACGCAAGATTGGCCCTCAAGAGTGGGTTTTCAAGGAACTACAGGATATGACCAATATGGAGTTTAGATTTGTGGAGGATGATCACGCAGATGAATATGCAGTCAATCTTTCAAGTAAGAATTGATTTGGACAGCATTCCCATGTTCCTGATGTAATGCAAAAGTATATTGGGTTAATTTTTGGTTGACACCATGCAGCAAACATGCACATATATCCAGAACATCATGTGATTTATGGTGATTATGCTCTTGAGGAATGGGATCCTGTCTTAACCCAGACGTTGTTAGATCTAATGGTTCCAGATAACATGCGTCTGGACATTGTATCGAAGTCCTTTGTCGCAGATAATGGTGGGTGGTATGCTAACTTGCTTCCTTTAGAAAAAAGATATAATTCTTTTTAGTACTCCTTCAAACTCTTTTGCTTCTTGTGTCTTGCAGGAGTACAACATGAACCTTGGTTTAATTTCCCATATACAATAGAGACAATTCCAGCAGATCTAATAAAACTTTGGGCAAACACTGAAGTTACGAATTCCATGCTACATATGCCTGTGGTTAATGAGTTCATTCCGCGAGATTTCTCTGTTAAGGATGTAGAAGGCATAGAGATTGAGAGCCCCCCTAAGCTCATAGTGGACGATTCCTCCTTGAAGCTTTGGTACAAACTGGATAAGAAGTTCAGGATGCCAAGAGCTAATACATATTTTTTGATCTCCTGTAAGGGTGCATATGAGTCGGTAAAGGCTTCTGTTTTTGCAGAACTGTATGTGAAGCTTCTTAAAGATGCTCTTAATGAGACACTTTACTTGGTGAGTACCGTTAGCAGTGGATAACTATAGTAAAAACTTGAGAACTATCTCCAAGCAGTTGGTTTTTTCTCGTGTGAAAATAACATTTTTGTTTGCCATCTCCACAGGCTAACGTGGCAAGGCTAGAGTCTTCAGTGTCAGTTGCTGTTGACAAGATTGAACTCAAAATGCATGGATTTAACGAGAAGTTACCCTGTTTGGCTTTGAAGATTGCTCAAATCTTGAAAACCTTTGTGCCGTCTGCAAATCGCTATGAGGTGACCTTGTAATTTATGCAGATGTTAAATTATACTGAACAAGTGGCCATATCAAAAAGTGGGTGCTCGAATTCTGTCAGGTTATTAAAGAAGAATTGATCAGAGCTTATACAAATACAAACATGAAGCCATCAAAGCATGCAACTTATTTACGCATACAGATCCTGAAAGAGAGATTTTTCCATGTGGAGGATAAGAAGGATTGCTTGATTTCTTCTTCACTGGAGGAACTTATTTCATTCATTCCTTCCCTCCTTAGCCAGGTATAATCTTTCTGCTATTCTTAAAGAATAAATGCTACCTTCTTCCTGTTGTTTATATGCATTGTAAAGCCATAAGATGTTGTCTTCAACTGTTCATACCTTATCCAGGTACATATCGAAGCTTTCTGTCATGGTAATCTTTTAGAACATGAGGCCATGGAGATTGCTATGATTTTCAAAGAGAATCTTGTTGTGCAACCATTGCCAGATGCTGTTGAACCTCGTGAGAGAATACTAAAGCTTCCTTCATGTAAAAGTCTCATTCATAATGTTGATGCTAAAAATAGCTTGGAAGAGAACTCTGCCATTGAAGTGAGTATATATGTATTTGGATATACAGCTGTTTTGCTGTTTGCAAGGATCGTGTTGTTGTTTGATATAATGTTGGTGACATTTGCAGATGTATTTTCAACTTGATCAAGACCTGGGTTCTATAAGCATCAGAGACAGAGCCATCTATGATCTCTTTGAGACAATTGTATCTGAACCTTGGTTCAACGAATTGAGGTAAATTTCGAATATCTATCTAGAGCAAGATCGTGACTTATGAAGAGTTAACATCTGTAAAATCGTCAGATTCTAGATGGCATGATGAGGAAGCTTACTTTTCTGTTGTTCAGAACCAAGAAGCAATTGGGTTATAGTGTGAGCAGCAGTGCAAGAATGACATACCGAGTATTAGGTTTTTGCTTCCGTATTGTGTCGGCCAAATACTCTCCGTCATATTTGAAGAAACGAATTGATGAGTTTCTTGATAACTTCCAAAGCTTTTTGGTATGTCCTCTCACAGTGTTATTCTTTTCTTGGTTGGAAGAAACAAATTAAATCACGGGGAAATTCATCACAAGAACAAAACCGAGGAATGTCACTCTTAATATGTAACACATTTCATGGCCAAAATAGTTTCTCAATAGATGCGTGCTGTTTAACATGTACCCTTATAACTCTGAGCTGGTCTCTATTTCTTTGAATTGTTAGGATGGAATGGACAGTAGTGAGTTTGAAGAGTATGTTGAGGCACTGATCGCTGAGAAACTGGAGAGAGATCACCACTTGACTGAGGAAACTGATCGGCTCTGGCTTCAAATTGTAGAAAGAAGGTAATAAACATCACCCTTATAAAAACAGAGCACTGGTTAGTATATTTTCTGCATGCTGGAAGCAATGATGTTACAGATAAAGTTATGGATATATTTCATGTGAATAGGTATATATTTGACATTAATCAACGTGAAGCTGAGGAGCTAAAGACGATATCGAAGTCTCATGTCATTGAATGGTACAAGAAATATATTTGGTCGAAGTCTCGACATGTGCGGAAGTTGACGATCTCAGTGTGGGGTTCGAATGCTCGGGCAGATAAATACAGCTCAAAAGATGAAGGTGTCAATGAACTAATTGAAGATATAGTGGCATTCAAACAAAACAATGAGTATTTCCCACCGTTATGCTGATGTGAATGTGTTCATTTACCAAAGTCAAGTATACACAATGCGAAAGCCAAACGGGCAATATTCCGATATGGCGGATTCCCGAATTCGATTTTGATTTTTTTTTCGTCTGCTGCCACATGTAGAAGAGCAAGAAGACATGCAATTTTTTGTTATGAGAATATTGTGGCAATGCGGGTCATTCATCCGTGACATTCATTACTAAGATGTAACATGTAAGATTATCGATTCTTGTAGTACTGAAAATCGAGAGGGCGATAGGAATGATGATTTGATGGTTGGAAGCCCTGTCATCAAGGTTTTGTTCTGAAGTGGGTTTTGTTGGAAATCACTCGAGAGTTGATGTTTCTACATGTATATATATATATGTGAGAGCTAGCTAATATTCTCAGCTCGGTATTTCTGTAGCTTTCATCTGCAACATTCTTGGAGCTAAGCATGTTTTTGTGCAAGGTAAGCACATATTTCTAGCTTTTGGGAAGAAACCCATGATGCAAGGTGCGAGGTATTACCAGCGCAGACGGTCGATCGGTGTCTTGAAAGCGGCGCATTGGAACTGGTTTTGCAGCAGCGTTTCTTAACAGTATTCTGCTCGTCATGCTTGTGCGATTTCAGCGCAGTTTTCCTGGTTTAGACCCGCTGCTGGATTCGATTCTCCGCGTCTTTCGCCATGAATCGGAACTGGTTTTGTAGCAGCGTTTCTTGACAGTATTGGGCTCGACATGCTTGCGGATTTCAGCGCAGTTTTTCTGGTTTAGACCTGCTGCTGTATTCGATTCTCCGCCGTCTTTCTCCATGAATTGGAACCGTATGTATGGTTGGGGCTCCTGCCATGGAGAGCTTCAAGCAATCTGATGATAGAATGGCAGAACCCTAAACCCTAGTTCTGATAGAGCTGCATTGCAAGCTTGATAGAAGCAGATCGGAAGGCTGCAATGCCTGCAATGTCTACGGTGGGATACGTATACAGTACCGTATATGCAATCTGTGGTGTACAGTATACGCACTCTTGTCAAGCGCTCAGAGGTTCTGAGGAGGAGATGGTCCGGAGGTTGCGGGCCGTTCGATGGCAGGATCCGACGGCTGAGCCTGTGGATAAGACCTCTTATCGTGTGTCTGTGGAAGCGAGCTTTGATCTCCGCATTTCTTCTTCTTCTTCTTCTTCTTCTTCTTCTTCTTCTTCTTTATCAGAAGTTCAAGGAAAAGAACGGGAGCCAACGCATCGACGAAGGAACAAGGAACGCTCCACCGCGCCCCCATCATCCATCGCCATGGCTTCTGTTTCTTCATCCGTCGCTGCTCTCCACTCTAAGGCGAGTCACGTGCTCCACTCCCACTTTCTCTCCTCCTTCCCTCCCCCTCTCTATGGTTCCTTCCCGGTTCAAGTAAGGTTCTTGTCGAGCTCCGGCTTCAGTGTTTGGTCTTTAGCGATTGTTAATCTGGATTCTGAACTCCGAACCGCACATGTATCTATCGTTATCTTGCTGGGAAACTGGCGTAGAAAATGGTGCTGATTACCTTGGATTAGGTCTGCATTGTGGCCCTTCCCGTTTGAAGCCAAATGTGTTGGATGTAGCTCCATTCAGATATGGTCAGATTCTATTCTGCTCCGCATTGCAGTCTGTTGTCCCCTGGACGACAACCCCATGTTTCATTTCCTTTTGTTTCATCATTTCATCCAGATCTATAGGTTCCTCGTCTACTTCAGGGTACTCGTTGAGAAAGCTCAATGCTTGGAATAGTTCTATGGTATACGCCTTTTCCTTTCTCCGAAATGTTCATCTCCAGAGGGATGCGCTTCTCGATCAGTTTGCTGCAGGGAAAAACTGATTTTGATCGAATTTAAGCGCGGAATGCAACTTCCATTTCATAGAATTCAACGTTCTATTCGGCTCACATCTGTTTAAAGCTTATCTAGTAATGAATATTTGAGTTGCATAGCTTTAGGTCCGTTGCCTCATTGTGGAAAAATGTCTGCTTTTCTGGTTGGGATATTTCGAGCTGAATTGACATATTAGAGCTGCACATTCCTTTAATACCTTTGGATACTTCATGTTGTGTATCCATGAATGTGTCGATCATCTGGTCAAGGTTGTAGACATGTGCTAGATTCAGCTTTCATAACAAAACATCACGGAGGTAAGCTAGAATAAAGGTGCTCGTACGGATGAGCAAGGTATCTACCCGGGTTCCATTTTGCTAGGATTTTCTGAGCTACATGTTGGAGACTCGGGGTATATCTAATGCCCATGAGGAGTTGAGTTTAGACAATATATTTGGCAGACTAGTTGGTGCTATCAAATGAAGCCGAACTTTAGATCATATTCCCCTTGGACATACCGGTCTTGCTACCTATGTGTTTTGATCATGCAACAGTTGTCCCGTGCTCAAGAATGTATACAATTCATATTATCTGAATGTTTGAACTGTTTGAGATTCTCATAGTGCATGTGATGAGAACCATTTCTTTCTCCAGGTTGCGTCTTCCAACAATGGGGTATTTGTGTCTCAATCCTTGCTCTTTGCACCATTGAAAGGGCAAATGATGAAGAACAGGAATGCAGGGAAAATTGTGGCCATGGCTTCAGTGCCTGCAAGAGTACCAGACATGGGAAAGAGACAATTACTAAACTTGCTTCTCCTAGGTGCTATCTCCCTTCCAACTGCGGGTGCCCTTGGCC